>MU717791.1:0-16151 GCA_026770625.1 Nicotiana glauca
CTTTAATTGGAAAAACTCCCTTTACCACGCCCTTCGCGGGGTGCGGTAGCGCCAAAAGGAGGTGTGACACTACTGTTGCTACTCAAAACCTAGACCTGTGCAAAAATGCACAAAAGTGTAGTATCAGCACAACAGACCCCATGTGCTGGTAAGTGTCTAGCCTAACCCCGACGAAGTAGTGACGAGGCTAGACTATACACCACATAAATCTGTGCAGTTATAAATATACAGCGGAAATCGGATACCAAGTAATTTACAACATGGGAGGGGGAACATGCTATGAGGAAATACAATTAACAATAATCTAGACTAACAACCCAATCAACTTAAAATCCACAATGAAATAATAAACCAATATTCAGACATAAACACAGGATATCAGCAACTGTTGCGGCGTGCAACCCGCTCCATAATACCACTATTGCGGCTAGCAATCCGACCCACATTATTTATCATTTATCATTGTTGCGGCGCGCAACCCGCTCCTCAGTATCATTTGTTGCGGCGTGCAACCCGCTCCTCAATATCATTTAACACAGTAATTTCCTCAAACAACATTCACAGTTAAGAGACATGACAATAAGCAATTATTTGACAAACATCCAGGCAAGGGAGAAATATTCAACAATTCAACCAAACGTCCCGACAAGGGAATAATTGACAACACTTTCTTACTTTCCTTATCTCATAATTTGCTTTTCCTATTTTTGAGCCAACGTTCCAAATAATCAAGTCAACTCATATATCTCCAATATTTGTATCGCAATTCGAGCCAATGCTCCCAAGAATCAAATAATCTTTTTAATCATTCACATGTTATTCGCAACATTTAGAATCCTCCAATAAACACGGAGTTCACAGCCAAGTCATGATAATCACATTATAATGACTCACGGTCATGCTAGACACCAATGTATAGATACTCGTCACCATACCTATACATCATACTCGATCACATATCAATTAACAACAAGACTCAACTCCTATTCCCTCAAGCTAGGGTTAGACCAAACACTTACCTCAAAGCCGTGAAATCCACTTAATCCTCAACTATTGCTTTACCTCGCGATTCCACCTCCAATTCGCTCGAATCTAATCATAAATTGTTCAATTACTTTAATAAACTCTATAGGAATCAATGTGAATGCATAAAAATATTTTTCCAAGTTTTACTCAAAAATTTCCTAAAATGCCCTCGGGCCAACGTGGTCAAAACTCGAGGTTCGAACCAAAATCTGGTTACCCATTCCCCACGAGTTCAAATATATAATTTGTTTTGAAATCGGACCTCAAATCGAGGTCCAACTCCCCAATTTCTAGAAAACCTAGGTTCTACCCCAAAACCCCAATTTCACCCATAAAAATCCTTGATTTCAAGTGGAAAACATGTTTAATAATGTTGAAAGTTGAAAGAATTGAGTAAAAATTGACTTACAAGTGATTTGAGATGAAGTTTTCTCTTGAAGACGCGTCTATGGTGTTTAGGTTTTGACAGAATGGTGAAAAGTGGTGAAGATTCGCCTAAGTATAAAATTTCCTGGGCCTCGGTTATAGGAAATGCGAACATAAGTTCGCATTTGCGAACATCTCAGCCTTGGGAATTGCGAAGCTGTAGTTCACATTTGCGAACACTCCAACTGGGCGCAGACTTCGCATTTGCGACTGGAGGGTCGCATTTGTGATCAGGCCTCCTTCGCATTTGCGAGTCCAGTGATCACATTTGCGATCCCAAACCAGGCCTCCCATTTTTGCATTTGCGATGGAGACTTCGCATTTGCGAAGTCGCATTTGCAATAGTTTCTTCGCAAATGCGAAGATACCAGATGGGAAAAATACCAGCTTTTTAAATATGCAAAAATGCAACTCGTGGCCTATCCAAAACTCACCCGAGTCCCAAACATGCCTCGATTTGTTTAAAAAATTAAATAGAATATTTATAAAAAAAAAGAGTCTAAACGGGACAGGGCGGGTTAAAAGCTTAGCATGCCAAAGCTTGTCCTACCACAACTGCCAACTCTAGACTACTATCAAATCTAATGGTACGTAAGTTAGAAGCATATCAGATCGATTATCTTTCCTATTTTACTTAGATCGTGTAATATAACTATGTAACGTTACTAAATTGTACACTCTTCTATAAATTAATTACCCCGTTGAGAAATTATAGAGGTCAAAATTATAATTATGATTCTTTGTACCCCCAAACCCCTCACCCCCGCAAAAAAAGAAAAGAAGGAAAATAAGAAGGGGACATTGCTATTTTAAATATTTGTGCTTCAATTCTAAGCTTGTACCTTCCATAATAGCCGAACAACTGGAGTACTTGATTTCACTAGTTCATTATTGTTGAGTCTACATTCTTTTCTTCTATTAGGGTAGTCAAGTTTTGTTGTTGCAATACATAAACATTGACCTCTCAAATCTCTTGGCTCCTCATAAGGTGTTTTTCATAAGTCATCTGCTTGGTCTGTATTCTTTTATCTTGTGTTATTTATTTATTATCCGTTCGATTGTTTTTTTCTTAGAAAGATCCAAAGCTGCAACTAAGGGATATTTGTGAGCATGTTATTTGCTCAACGCAAAACTACTCCTAGAATGGTTCAAAATAGTGTTTAATTTTATAGAATTTTAGGAACTTTTCTCTATTATTTTTATTTTTATTGAGTTTGTTTTGCATTTGTTACACATATTCATGCATGCTTTAAAACATAAAATCGCCAAATGTTTGTTTTATTTTTCACTCTTTGACTTTTAGGTTTTATTGTGTTATTAGATTTTAATTGCATATAGTTACATCTTTAAATATAAAAATCACAAAAAATGTAGAAAATAATACATTAGTCCTTTTGTACATTTCAGACCCTTTATGTTTAATTGATTAGTTCATCCTGTTAATTGGCAGTGTTTAATTAATTAAGAAACTAATCACTAGTTAAAACAAATAATTAATTTGGTTTTACAAAATTAGTAAAAATTAGAATAGCAAATTATTTGTTTAGTTTTGAAAATTAGAAGGGGAAAGGAGACTGCTCATGTTATGACCAAATTGTGCCACAAATAGAGCGGCCCAATGGCCTTGAGATCCGTCCCCGCCTAGGCCAACTCCAAATACCCGATCTAGCCCCGCTAATATCCAAAACGACGCCGTTTGGGAGTCAAACGATCTCAACCATTCTTCTCCCTTGATCAAACGGACGAGAACTACACTCCCCTGTTAAGTAAAACTGTCCGAAATTAGTCTAACCCTAACCCCCCATTTCCTCTTCTCGTCTCTCTCACCGTCCACCCAGAGCCGCCGCCGTAAATCGCCCATGGCGGCGGCCCGTCACCAAATCCACTCAAAATACCACTCTACACTACCCTCTTCTTCCTCATTCCTAATCTTCTAACCTTTGCGTTTGAAACTCACTAGAAATCGTCCAATGGTATATCAAAAATAAAAA
This sequence comes from Nicotiana glauca, assembly GCA_026770625.1. Lineage (NCBI taxonomy): Eukaryota > Viridiplantae > Streptophyta > Magnoliopsida > Solanales > Solanaceae > Nicotiana > Nicotiana glauca. The sequence goes on from MU717791.1 coordinate 3,444, forward strand.
ATAAAAAATAAAAACTTAATCTGTCTTTTATTGGTTCCTTTTCAAAGACAACTCGTTCTGACTCTAAACCTGCGTTGTTCGATTGCTATTTTCAAGAGCAATCGATTGATGTTGGTTTTGGTTCATTCCGAGATCACTGGAATCAGGTTGACCGGCCGGAAGCTTAATGTTCTTATGTCCTAGCCGTTTGTCTTAATGGGTAATCCCTTCTCTTTTAATTGTTTAAACTTCGGATTCACAATTGAGTTTCAATTTTGATCACATTAACATAGGTTAATTAACAGATTTTTTTGTTTAAGCTTAATTGAAAGTATAGTCAATTTTTAATTGCATTTTGTTAAACCCCTTAATTTGCTTTACGATACAGATTGTTGCATTTTTGTTCTGGTTTCTCGTATGGTCAGGCCTGCTTTGTCTTGGGCGATATGACCAGGTTCACTTAGCCCAGGCCCAATCGGGTGTTTTGTTTCTAGAAAGGAATAGAAAGGGCTGTTTGTCAAATAGAAGATTAACGGGGTCCGGATATTAAGGTACTGTTAGAGGTACAAAAAAGAGAGGGAGTAAAGACAAAGAAAATAACTGAAAAGAATCTCTGAAATTCTATATCACAGTACACTCCCTCACACATTCTAGACACATTCACCTCACCTTCATTCACTCACTCTTACAAACGCACTCTGAAATTCAAAAATGAGATTTCAGATCTGAAATACAAAAATCTCAAAACAAAATAGAAGAAAAAAAACAGAAAGAGTTGTTTGAAGCTGTTGCTGGTTTGATATTACTCTTCCCTGGGTTTCTGAGTTCTGTGCTGCTCAAAGGCTATTGATTCTGTTGTCACGTGCATAGCTGAACCCTGTTTTCTTCTCATTTGCCTTCCTTTGGCGACTGCAATGCTCTTCTAAATATTAGGTACATGTTCATAAAATCATTCTGTTTAAGTTAAGAGGAAATTGAACTTCGGATAAATCGTGACTTCATCGCTCATTTTATATGATTCTTCTGTCAGATTTGTGCATCCTCATGCTAGCATAACAATATGTGCTGATTGCTCTCATTATTTGATGAAGTATTCCATAAATGGACTAAAGAAGATTGTGACATCATATGCTCTGTTTGTTAAGTTTGTTAGTTTCCTGTAATTGATCCCGTTATGTCATGGTTTGATTGAATTTAAATTCAGATTTAAATGCACTCATGATATTCTGTATTACCAAGTGATTATCATAGTAATTAAGGACGGAGAAGGACTCCTGTGATTGAGTATTGGTTGCAGTTCATGGATCTGATTGTAAATTGGCCAGATCTGTAAGTTCAAAGCAAGACAAATGAGCTTCAAAGTCACTCAAGGTTGCGATAGTTCATCATATCTAAGTTGAATTTTAAATATCCCACGTTTAGATTGAGCTCTTAGTTTAGAATAAGAGTGTATTTTTGTAAAGAATGCATTTGTATAATTGAATCAAACACTATCATGAACATTGGATTTAGTTGATTTAATTTCTTGATGTGAATAAGGGAACAAAATGATGTTTATCATGATCGAGATCTGTTCTTATTGTGTTTCAAAGTATGAGATGATAGCATGCCAGTTTCAGAATAATCGTTATTTCTCGAGTTGGTTGCCATAATTGTAAATGGACTTCTGATCTTGTTTTGATTGGGCATGGAGTTGCGAGGGATATGAAAATCCCGGGGTATCGTCCTGTGATGTAGAGATGGGCTTCTCGCTTGAGCTCATTCGCCTATCTTATTTGATCAACTCAAATTGTTGCGTTAAGTTGTTGTTTGATGCCTCCTAATTGCCTTGGCTAATTTCCCTTCATCACTATTTAACTGCCTTTTCTTGAAGTTGAGTAGCTTTTAAACATTACCAATATGTAAACAAGACCGGACTTTAATTAGTTACCCTGCAGCCTTACCAATATGCCTTTTCTTCCATACTGTTTGAACTATGCGCATAATCTCAAATCGCTGGTATACTTTAGGCACGTTTTTAACTCAATCAACTATCATGATTTATATATGTTAACGTGACATAATTGTGATTTTCAAAATTAAATCAAGGTATGCGCTCGCACAATTTTGGACAAAACAGGCTCAAAATATTAAGTGTTATAAATTGTGTACACGTACGCGTTATATAATTTTGGCACACTAATAGATTCGGTACGGATCCCATACCCACACCCATACTAGTGTCGTGTCGACACGGGTGAGGCACCTAGACCGCCATGTCAGAGCAACTTGGTTTAAAACAATTTGAAACGGATGTTGTTATTTTTTGAAATTCATTTAAATTATGCTTATGGTCCTTGTTGCATCTGGTACTTTCTTGTTGGTGCTTATTTTGTATGGATTTTTGTTTAATATTTATGTTCATGGTTATTGATAGGGACTTAAACTATGTGATTGTTGCTTCGAAAGCGTGTTCCCTTACTTGTTATTGTTACCAAGAGAAATATTTTCCTTTTCTCGTTATATATTTCTTTTATAATATTCAACTATTTTCTATCAGTTCATCAATTAAAAGTAATTTGATGATCCAAGTAGATATGCCCACAATTTGACCGTGCTTTCAATGTTATTGTACTCTAGATTTATCCTGAACTTAAAGCTTAATTCAATGAGTAGCGCTTGTTTGACGAAATATTTTATTCAGAATAATAACCGGAAGTCTACATTTGTGCAGCACCATCCCAGCCTAAACTTTTATTGGTGGAGATGACATATTCATGAACCGGTACAATAGAGGATCACACAGGTATATAAGTTTTCATAGGTTCATTGTTGCAACTAACATTATATTGCTGACAGTGCGCTCTTACTTTATGTCATTGACCTTTTCCATTGGGGCTTTCTGTATTAAACAAAAAAACGATGTCAGTAACTTTTTTACATTTCAGAGTCGATATAGGACACTCTTAGATTTGAGTTTTACTTGACAGGTTGCTCTATTCTCAATTAGACATGGAGAAAGTGTGGATGATGAGGACAAGGATGCATGGTCCTGAACAAGCTTTAGATGAAGCCAGCATAATTGATTCTGGTAAATCAGCCAATCAATATATTCAAGCCGAACTATGTAAATGATTGATGTGAGGTGTGTTCAAATTTGTGAAATTGGCTGCGTTTGATGTTTAATACTTTAGTTACATGGTAAATTCTTCCTGTATGTGAAATCTATGTTTTAATTGTCAAATTAAATTGCAATAGGCTGGTTCATCGTAGAATGACCTTGAGATGAATGCTATGTTTTTCCTTTATGGAAAAGTGTTAAGTAGCTCTTTAGCTTCCAAGTTAAGCTTAGATTTTGGATTGGAGAATTGACTGAGCGATGTGATCTCCTGAGTCATCTGCTTAAGTCATGCTTTGATGGTATATTGACAAAGATGATTCTTGCTTTCTTTATAGCACGTTGGGAATTTTGTGTTTTTACTCTTCTTAATCACTTAATTTCTTATCTATAGCGCTATTTGTTACTATGTTAACTATTTAGACTTATTATGGTACCTTCTCTAGCTCCCTAACTAAACTGTTGTGTTACTGGACTAATTCAGCGACCAACTCGTAATCTCCGGCTTAGTTAGTGTACACCTTAATTGAATGATCAGATTATTTGGTTATAGATGATATCTTGGATGCCAGCATAAATGGGTTGATTATGAGAGAAAAAGAAAATAATATTATAGATTATTAGAGGCAAAATACATAATTTTACCCATCAACCTTGCAACGGAATCCCTGTTACACACCTCTCTTTCACGGGAAACCCTTTACACACTCAATCTTTTAAAAATGTGTCTAAGACACACTACTTTTGACCAGATAGCATTTGCATGTTTACACACCAAAAAAATGCATAAAGCCCGTAAAAAATTCCATTTTTTGTCGCCCCTCCCTATAGGAGCTCCTCCCCCTCCCTCTGGTCTCTTCCTCGCCACCTTCCCCCTTATTTTCTTCCCCAAATAGAATTTTTGAAAGAACATATCAATTTTAGATCCAAAATTGAGTGGATTTTGTTGGTTTATTGTCCAAATATTGTGAAAACTATTTATTTGTGATATATTTAAAAGATTTAATACTAATATTGAAGGTTTGGTAAGAAAATCTAGAATCTACTATTGTTGGGTCTTGTTGATTATTGGGTTATTGAACTCAATTTGTTAGAAAATGGATTTTAATTTTAATTTCTAATATTTTTTTCCTTTTTTAAAGTCAATGACACGTGTCACGACCCTATTAGGGCGTGACTTTCACGTTATCTTGAAAAGTTGGTCAAACCCAAAAGTTGTGTGTCTTAGACACACTTTTGAAAGGTTGAGTGGGTAAAAAGTTTCCCATGAAAAAGAGGTGTGTCACAGTGATTTCGCTGCTAGGTTGATGGTAAACTATGTATTTTGCCATTATTAGATGGTAAGTAATGATTTTATTATTTTAACTTTAGAAATTTAATGAAATTAGCTTTGGGGTCTTCTTTTCTTTAATGCCTATTTAGTTAATTGATATTTTATGATTTTGGATATTCTGTTATGAGAATTAGTGAAGTCTCGTTTATTCTGTAGGGTCCAGCTGCGCCATTGGAATTTTCAAGGAGGTGGGTAATAGTTCTCACAGTCTCTTTTGTTCTTTTGTGTCACATAACTCAAGTGATGTTCGTTCTTATATCTCACAGAGTTCAAGTGAGATTTCTTCAACAATTCTAAACAGAGGTGTTGCTCTTAGAGTTAGGGAGCAAGTGGAATAAACGAGTTCACTACGCTGGATAAGAAGCATAGTATACGAAGCGATCACTTGAGCAAAGAAGTGTAATAGGCAGAAAAGACTACTAGAGCTATATGCTTTTAAAAATGAGTGGAGTACCTGAAACAAGAGAGGGTAGGTAGAGCAGTTTCCCCGTTTAAGATTTGCTTTCTTGATCCTCCACTATCTTACTAACGGGAAAGGTTGCAAAGACTGAAGCAACCACACCAATATCTATCTAAGAAAGCAGTAATAGAGCACGCAACGATGAAGACAAGAGGAGCATCTAGTCAAATTAGTTATATCATTTTTAGGAGCAGAATATACTCAGTTTTTTATGTGAAATCAAGGGGTAGCAGGTTACACTCTACACTTTCCGGAAGAGAGCTCAAATCAATAAGATGAAAGATGAGATGAGATGCTAGCCTAGGCACAAAAAATAAATCATTGAACCTTAGGCCACTACCGAGCAACAACGGACGATCATAACTGCATGTACTGCCAAGATGATCCCTCCTTGAAAAGGAAGAGAAACAAATCGGGTTTCAAAAGCGCCCCTGTATCAATTAGAACATAATTTCGAGCATAAATACTGGGCCAAGTTATTTAGCGCAGTGGGAAGGAGAAGGTAGGAATCACCTTATAGGAACAATAATATCTTTTTTTCATTCCCAAGGTAGACTTTTAACTCTTACATTTTATGCTTCCTCATCACTGTTTGGAAGGAGTACTTGCCGAGCTGAGAAGTAAAAGCTCTAGTTACTATAATAACTCAAGTGATATTTTTTCTTATATCTCATAAAATTCTACTGCTGTCAATTTGTGTTTTTTGAAGTATGGACTTTGAGATGGAAAGTAAAGAATTAGAAATGAGTTAATAATGTCATGTTACTGTTCTAAAAAAAAAGAAAGATAATAATGTCATGCTTTTTTGCTGGCAAAAGGGGCTTAGAGAGGTTTTTGGTTAGAAATAAAAAGCGAATGCCTTTGGAAACAACTAATTATAGGAGCCTTAAAAGTAGTATGTCAACACAGGAGCTTTTTCAATTCCTATTAGAATATAAAACTTTGAAAGAATCATAGGAGCATAGCTAAGTGTTTTCCCCTCCTGATGCTAAAATTAAAATTGGACGGAAAGCTGTTGAGCTCAGTTTGACATATTGAAAGGTATAGTATCACCTTTCTCATTTTCTAGCCTGCTCAGAGGAAGGTTTGAGCTTTACATCTGTTTTGTAGATGACAATTCATGCTACACGCTCAGTTATGGAATATTACATTAACAAGTTTGTACAGTATATTGTTTTGAAATCTAGAAAAAGCATCTTTGAATTAAGTGAATCGAAGGTATTTACATTTTTTGTAATCATATCTCTGGTAACAATTTTACTTTCCAATTAAACCTTTTCCATAATCTGAAAATGAGTTAAAGTTTTTTCATATTTTCTGAGCTTTATATGTGATGTTAACATAAACTTCTATTTCGGGAAGCGAGCAAGGTAACTTTTGCACATAAACATGGACGAGGAGTCATTGTTTCCGGGAAAAATGTGAGATTGATATCTCTCTTGTGTAATGACTCACCGTGGGCATTCACTTATCTAACAAAATGAAATGTGAATCCATTAATTCCAAACACCTTTGTACAAAATCAAAGTGATTGTTATAATTTCAAGCACATCTCTCTTTCTCTCTCTGCCATTATTGCTCCCGTAGGTTCTTTATATATGTTTTATGGGTTGCACTATGTGCGATTCTTCGGAACACTGCGTGTTCTGATTATATTATTTCTGATGTAGAGTCGAGTCCAATCCGTTTTTAAACTCCTTATATTCTTGATCTATGAGTTACTAGAGAGTGCCTTCTGATGGTTAAATTCTTATTTCCTTCCCTGGTTGGCCTAAATAAATAAATTAAAAAATAGAGGGAGGGTGATGGAGAGGAAAGAAAATAGAAGACAGAATACTTGGGAGTTGGGACAAGTTCGTCTGTACTTGAATCTTTGCTAGTGTGAGTTGATCTGGAAATGTCCTTATTGCTCTCTACAGGACCTTAAATCCAGATCCAACATCAATGATAAAAAGGCGATACAATATCTTGAGAAAGCAAGTGGTGAAAGGGAATTAAAGATAAATGTTTAGGGAAAAACTAATTATCGAAAGCTCCACTTCTTTTTATAAGAGAAACCATGACGACGGAAGCCTTGAATGTTCAACATAAGTTGATCAATCATAGAATAAAAATAGGTGTTTTGCACAGTTTAAGGTCGCTGTTAATTACAACAATTCACTCCAGTTAAGATAATCAGGGGAGGACAAGGTACACTGATAAGCAGAGAATGATACTATTCTATCGATGGGAAATTCAACTAAAGCATAAGGCGAAGAATGTTGTCAAGTAAATACATTAGCCTATATTACCGTTCTTGCACATTACTGATCGTTCTTCTTTTACTAGATATTTTTATCAAATAAAGTTCTCTTATAACTAGATTTTAAGCTGTTATGAAGTGTATAATACTGATATCCAACTTATATTGCTCCTTCTTCCTACTTTTTAAAAAAAAGAAAAACTGGTGATTGTAAAATTTGTTCTTTTGGGAGTTTTCAGTCAAGTACTTAATCTGTAAGAGAGTCAAAGAAAAGACTTGCAACATCTAGCATATCTCTAGATAATGTAGACTGCCGATCTTCTGAATCGTGAATCTCCAGAAGAAGATACCTCGCTGGCTTTGAAAAATTCAAAAATTCTTGTAAGAAGATATGTTTATTAAGTTCAGAGATTTTTTGAAGAATAAATAATCGCGGCATCCACCCGCTATAACAATCCTAAAATTATAGGAAGTGCAATATCCCAGAGATCTGAGAATTTGATTTTCTGTTGGAAGTACCGACATTTGCTGGCTCATGCTTTTTCAATCAAGTTTGTTCAGTTGTAGTGCTTCTAACATTTCATGAGTATACATACAAAGGGATCAGAATTGCGGATTCATCCCAAATACAATTATGATTCTGTATGGAGGCTTTCTTGTTAGTTTGCTTCTTGTCGTTGGGTGGTCCTATGAATTTTTTTAATGTTATATGTTTATGATTTGTTACGGTTTCTTGCAGGGTTTTGAAGACAAAGTAGTCTGATATCAGGGAAATCGAAACATGTGTAGGTAATCATCAGAGGTGAAATTTTTGTGTTCACACAATTATTTAGGTGATCTTGTCTTTCCCTGATGAGCTCTCTCAGTTAATATGAAGAATGAATACAAATATAATCAATTTACATACCAACAAAAACTATTTCACTTAATCCGCAAACCAACCAAGTGAAAGATCAGACATCTCGAACTATGGTCGACAGATTAAGCTGTTGGTAAGAGTACAACAATCTTTTAGAGATCAAGGTAGGTTACTGAAGAAGCAAAATCTATTAGTTTCCATCAACATAAGAATGGGGAAGGCGTGTCTATGTAGACAATTGCACATAGCATTTATAGCATACTGAGGAGAAGTCATTGAGAAGTATATATACTGAGGAGAAGTCATTGAAATCATTTCCCAAGGGGTACGATTGGGAAATGATAGTACATGAGTCACTATGGCGGAGCCATTACTCCCCGAAGCATTACTACTAGTCCTATCTTTTGATATCACATTTACAGGAGAAGTAGTGGTGTCATTCCATGCATGACCAAGGTTTTTAGTTATCTTAGCAGAAGAAGAGGGACATAAATGTTTTATTGTTTATCTTAGTTGATAATTTTCTTAGTGATCATGATTATTTCCCAAGTTATATAAACTTAGTATGTGTTGGCAGGCAGACATATCAAATAAAGAAAGTAACAGAAGGTCTGTGTTACTTTATCAGGAAAAGAAAGCGAGTTTCAGAAGGCAAGTTAACAGCTCTTCCATACTCAAATTACACCCCAGTAGCGTCAATCACAAGCATATATGCCAATCCAACATAATGTGTGATCATATTAGCATTGATTTGAGACCAAAGCTCATACTGTTGCAAATGGTATCTGCAACTTTCTTCCTACAACCAAGTGTCAAGTACATTTCTTTCAACGTGAAGATGAATCTTATCAGTAATTTGATGGTTGGAGGGCTGAGAAGGGATGTATCAACTATTTTTCCACTTATAGGAAACAAACTGCCCTTTGTTATTCTTTCCATAAATATATATTACAGCTTTTTTTCAATATATAACTTTGTTATGCGGTATATATTACGTCTGACACTACAAATCTGGACTTTAATATCATAGGTTATTCTAGGTTTCTGTATGTCATTATCCTTTTCATCCTCCAACATTCAGTGGCCTAATTCATTGTCTTGTTTGTAAAAAAAAGTTATAGGTAAAGCAAGTCCTTCATTCAGCTCACTTTTGGCTTTTTGGCTTGTAATATACAGTTTTGATGGCCATTGTGCTCAACAACAACAACAACAACCCAGTATAATCCCACATAGTGGGATCTGGGGAGGGTAGTGTGTACGCAGACCTTACCCCTACCCTGGGGTAGAGAGGCTGTTTCCAAATAGACCCCCGGCATCCTTCCCTCCAAGAACTTCCCACCTTGCTCTTGGGGAGACTCGAACTCACAACCTCTCGGTTGGAAGTGGGAGTTGCTTACCATCATAGCAACCCCTCTTGTCTATTGTGCTCATGGAAAGGTATTTGAATATTTTTTAAGTTAGTTAACCTTTTTGCACTTGAAGATAAGTGTCTCAAAATACAAACATGAATTTGAGCCATTTCATGATCCTGTACTTCTTCCTTCTCCTGGGTAATAATTTTATTTCTAGGTTGATACTCTGCTAAAACTTCTTAATTCTCGCTAAAAATTTCCATTTTGAGACTTTGGATCTGATACAATTTTCTTAAACCTAAGATGAACATTTAGTTGGCTTCTTTCCTGTAATGCTACTTCTGTTTTGAGAATGTAAAACCTATAGTAGGTACAAACAAAACAGAACATGTGATGGAAGTATTTTGCCTCATTTACACATGCATACTCCTTTTTTTTTTTTTTTTTTCTTTGGTTATCTTTTTAATAATACAGAAATGTAGGACAGTTTATTCTATTTTCTTTTGGTAATTGTCGAGGGATTGCCTTGCTGCTATCCCGATTAAATTTCTATGGGCGCACATCTAGCTAATCTTTTGAGTTCAAGCCTTATCTAATTCTCCAGCAACTTTCTAAGCCTTTTCTTTCATGTTTTTATCATAGCAATAAATTTACGTTTTGTTACTTCAATTGCATTTGTTTTGTTGTGCCAGTTAGGACTGCTGTTTTTATGCATTAAGTTATAGCCAAAATTTGATTCTATGAATTTCTCATGTCTGGTTCATCTATCACCATCAGAGTTTTTTGTTTTTCAATTATTCCCTCCGGTTCACATTAAGTGTTCAATTTACTTTTTCATTTTGATTCAAAATAAGTATCCAGTTATGTAATCAAGAAAAAATTCAATTTGTTTTTACAAATAATACCTATGTACATATCCCTAAAAAGTTTTCTTACTCCTCAAATTAAATATTTAATTAGGGGTATTTTAGTCATGCTAGGTATCTTTGTATAGGATTTCGTATTTTCTTAATGAGCGTGCTAAAAGCAAATTAGACATTTATTGTGAATCGAAGGGAGTATTTGGCTATTTTGAGTTTTCAGGGAAAATTTTGATTTGTCAAATATATTCTTCCTGTATATGTCCCCGATTTGTCTTCGAATACGCATATGATTTGTTGCGATCACCAAGTGTTGCATATGGAGTGACTGTGTTCTTGTTCGGTTACACGTTTGGTTTCTCTATTTTCTTCTTCTTTTCTATATCTTCTTTCCATATGATTTTTCAAATTGGAAGAGATGAACTTATAATTGAATTTTAAGTGTGGAATTACATAAGTTCGACAGTTTTGATGAACTGTTTGCTGTTCTAAAACAACAATAATTGTGTTTTGGAACTAATGCTGTATTCTAGGCCAAGCCCGGGCCTAAATGGGCCTAACGGGCATGGGCTCTAGCAGTCCCGGGCCAAACGGTCCCAAAGGATAGAACCGGCTGTTTCCTTCGTTACTTGATGACTTTTACTTGGAGTTGTCACTTTCCCACAACATGCTCCCCCTTCCATTTTGATTGGTTATCTCTGTATCTCTGTTCCGCCGTATATATATATATATATATATATATATATATATATATATATATATATATATATAAACTGCACAGGTTTATGTGATAGTCTGGTTTAGCCTCGTCACTACTTCGCCGAGGTTAGGCTAGGCACTTACTAGTACATGGGGTCGGTTGTGCTGATATTACACTCTGTGCTCTTTTGCACAGATCCAGGTACCGGACAGCATCAGTAGCTCGGGAGCCAACCTTCATTCCATCGAGACACCCTGGTAGCCTTGTAGGCGTCCGCAAGCCCGGCGTCTCCTTTATCTTATATTTCATTCTGTTATCTCATGTATTTGAGACAAACAGTGTTATATTTCTTTCAAATGTACTCTTAGTAGTCCGTGAGTGATGTGATACTAGTTCTTGGGTAGAAACATATGTTGATTTCTGCATTATTGTTCAGCTTATTTAGTTTAAGTCTTCCGCTTTAATTCCATATTTTTGCTGTTATTTAAATATTAACCCTTGTTGTTATGCTTGATAAAAAGAATTTAAAATAAAATGAGTTAGGAGTTTATGATTTAAATTAGGCTTATAGTCCTTCGTTGCATCTGGTACTTTTTTGTTGGTGCTTATGTTGTATCGATTTTTGTTTAATGTTTATATTCAAGGTTATTGATAAGGACTTAAAACTATGTGATTATTGCTCCCAAAGCATGTTCCCTTACTTATTGATGTTACCAAGAGAGTATTTTCCTTTTCTTCGTTATCCATTTCCGTTATAGTATCCAACTATTTTCTGTCAGTTCATCACTTAAAAGTAATTTGATGACCCAAGATTATCAGATATGTCCACAATTTGACCATGCTTCCAATGTTATTGTACTCTAGATGCATCATGAACTTAAAGCTTAATTCAATGAATATCGCTTGTTTGATGAAACCTTTTTGTTCAAAATAATAACCGAAAGTTTCCATTTGTGCAGCACCATAACATTTATTGGTGGAGATGACATATTCATGAACTGGTGCAATAGAAAATCACAAATATATAAGTTTCATTGTTGCAACTAAAGAGGGGTTGCTCTGATGGTAAGCAACCCCCACTTCCAACCGAGAGGTTGTGAGTTTGAGTCTTCCCAAGAGCAAGGTGGGAAGTTCTTGGAAAGAAGGATGCCGGGGGTCTATTTGGAAACAACCTCTCTATCCCAGGGTAGGGGTAAGGTCTGCGTACACACTACCCTCCCCATACCCCACTAAGTGGGATTATACCGGGTTGTTGTTGTTGCAACTAACAATATGTTGCTACTAGTACGCTCTTACTTTCTGTCATTGACCTTTCCATTGGGGCTTTCTGTATGAAACAAAAACAATGTCAGTAATTTTATTACATTTCAGAGCGGACATAAGGCACTTTTACTTGACAGGTAGCTCTATTTTCAATTAGACATGGAGCAAGTGTGGATGCTGAGGACTGTGAGCACGTGATTTTTGCCCTATATGAGAATTATTCCCAAAAAATTCAAAATAAAATAGTTTTGCTTTGTGTGTGTGACTTTTGTGAATTTTTGTTATTTATTTGCATTTGTGTATGCACGTTATTTGTTTAAATCAATTTAAAATACAAAAATATTGCATTATAGGGCTCAATTATGTAATTAGGAATTAATTAGGCATTCTTGTGATTTTAATTTAATTCAAAAGATAAAGAAAAATGAAGAAATGAAGAGAAAACCGGACTGGGCCAGCTAAATCGGACCAAAAACCAGGCCCAAACATATCAGTAACCCAGCCCAAAACCAGGTCCCCCACAGACGCATCCAAACGACGTCGTTTTGAGGTGCTGAATCAGA
>MU717796.1:10086-71353 GCA_026770625.1 Nicotiana glauca
AGACTCCCTATTCTGTTAGTGTCTTACCCTGAAATAAGAAAGAGGTCGGACAAGTTACAAAGCCGGACGATCCCGCGGGTCCCCGGTACGTAGCCCCCTCCTCGACTCGAGTTGTCCGCTCGGGTACACGGTCTAGAACACATACCTAGGTTTTGAACCTAGAATAACTTGACTTCATGCTGGATCCCTAGTAGGAACGCTTATTTGCATCACGTTGCATTTGACTTAGGGGACTCAACACAGGGGTTGGGTCCGTCTAGGACAGGTAACCTGAAATAAAAAAGGACCATCCTGCTGCATCCTGTTTGTTTTACGCATTTATTTGCTTCAGACTTGCATGTTGACCGGCTTATAAATATTGAAAAAAAAAAAGAGAAGAGAAATAGCAGTATAGAGAGTTAATTGCATACCAGTGCCCAAATACTGTCGAAACTCTGCCAAAATTTTGAGAAAATAAAAAGGAAAAATATTTTTATCATTTAAAGAAAACGGAAAAAAAAAGTGTCTTTATTTTGTTCTTCTTGTTTTCAAAATTGTTCGGTTGAAAACAAGAAAAACAAAATAAAGAAAAAAAATATATATATATAGTTCGCCTTATCTGACCAAACTACGCGGGTCTGATTCTCACCGGATGTGAGATACGTAGGCAAACCTCATTGGTTCCGACGCCAATTTTCAAAAAACCAAAAATATTTTTCTTGTAGTTCCTTCTTTAAAAATCTTTCCTTAGAAAATTTTAAAAAAATGTAGTTTTAAAACTCAAAAAAAATGGTTTCCTTCTTTTTAATGTCTTTCATAAAAAATAAAAAAATCAATAAAAATCAAAATCCAAAATACGGGTTTCCTTCATTTTGAAGTATGTTTTCAAAAAAAAATCTAAAAAAAAATTCAGAAACGAAAATTCAAAAATATTCTTTTCTTCTTTAGAAGCCTTTCTTTTTTAAAATGTCCATAAAAATATGAAAAATTGAAGTCCAAAAAATATTTTCACTTTTCTTTAGAAATACCTTTTGTAAACAAATAAAAAGCGTAGAAATTCAAAATATTTTTCTTTTTAAAAAAATAAATCTCTCTTTCGAAAATTAAGAGGCAACATCCAAAATTTAAAAAAAAATATTTTTCTTTCTTATTTAGAATAAGAGAAAATAAATAAAAATTCAAACAAAAATATTTTCTTTTTACTTCTAAAATTTCCAAAGTTCCAATCAAAAGAAAAGAAATTTTTAGAAGTCTTTCTTTCAAAAATAAAAATAGATTCAAATTCAAAAATCCAAAAAAAAATCCTTTTCTTCTTTTAGAGCATTTTTTTTTAGAAAATTCCAAAAATCCAAAAAAAAACTTTTATTCTTTTAAAGCATTTTTTAAAAAAAAAATTCCAAAAAAAAGAGGGTTAGTTTACTTACTCCATTCCCAATCTTCCCGAACTATGCAAGATCTGATTCATGTGGGATCATGATACGTAGGCAATCCCCATCGGATTCGATCATAGCCATAAAATTAGTTGAGTGAAAAAATAAACTGGAAAAAAAATAGAAGGGAAATTGAGTGTAAAAAAAAAAGAATAGAGAGTGCTAAAAAATAAAAGAGCGACAAAAGAAAGATGAAAAAGAGAATCAGAGTGATCAAATAGAGGCAGAAATGAAAGAAAAAAAGGTGTAGATTGAAAAATAAATCTGGGTTAATTATGGCCGGGATGAAACTTGCAACCTGTTCAACACATGGTAGAAGTGTTTAACTGTTAGGTGCATTGCATCCCAACGTGCGATTTCCTATATGTTAAATGTCTCAAAACTAACAAGGTTGTTGGTGTGAGCAAATTAGCAAGGTTCTGTTCAGGTGGTTGGTTTTGTTGGTATGCGGTGATGAATGCGCAACCTTGCTCGCGACCACAACATTATCCACAAAGCCGAGCTCCACCTCCCAGAAATGCCCATCCTTACCAAGCTCCATATAATTATCAACCAAATGATCCCCAAGACAATCCTCGCCCAAGAGAGCCTTTCAGAAAGAATCCGTTCACCCCTATTGGTGAATTGTATTCAAGCCTGTTCCTAAAGCTAATCAGGCTAGATCTATTGCAGCAGTTGCCCTGAACCGGCCGAATCCCGAGTCCCCCTCGCACTGACCTGATGCTAGATGTGAATACCACTCTGGAGCAGTGGGACACAATACGGAGGACTGTTGGACCCTTAAAAGGGTAGTTGAAGATTTGATTGAAGCTGAAAGAATCGTTTTTCGGGATGAAGAAGCTCTTGATGTGGTGAACAGTCTGTTGCCTGCCCTCAACATCAGGCCAATAGTTGGAATAGTTTGTAAAGCTGAGGAATTTGATCCGGCACTGAAGGTTGTTGCAGCTATTGCCGAGACAGGAAAAAAAACGGTTACCAAGCCTGAAAGTTCCCCATCAGACGGGAGTCTCGATAGCCAGTCTTTTTATCCTTTCTGCGTCCGAATTATCTCAGGGTTTGATTCGGACGTTTTACTTTATTGTCTTACTTCCTGATGTAAACCGTTCTTCTTTAAAATTGAAAAAAAATCATTAAAAAAAAGAATCAAATGAAACTAATATTTCATTGTCCAGGAATGTCTCTTTTCTTTATCTTGTCATTTTTTCTTATTCTCTTTTCAGTTCTGTTTAAATGCAGATTTCAATAGCATGACATGCTTGCGGACTTCCTGCCCAAATCCCAAAACGCTCTCAGACTTCGAAATAATGATTCAAGAGTCGAAATGCAATGAAGATAAGTTTGAAGAAATAAAACAAAGAATTGGAACAACTGAAGGAAAATTGGTTCGCGGGTTGGAGAAGTCCATACATTGCAACAAGAGTACTGCTAAAAGAGTGTGTTGTACTTGGGACACATCGAAGGAAATGTCCCTAAAACAACTGTCAATGCAAATGCAGTGAAAAGGTACTATGTTGGATCCTCCATATAGTTCTAATATTCTTCGGTTGGGATGACGAAGGCTTTCTTTCTCGCTACCCAAACACTATCAACCCTTTGCAAACCCTTTGAGCCGGCTCCCATTCTTTGATTACCCTCTTTGGAACCTGAAAGTGTTATTGAAAAATTATAAAAAAAAAAGAAGAAAAAGAAAAAAAAAAGAGGAAGAAAAGACAAAGAAAATGAAAAAGAGAGTAAAAGGAAAAAGAAAGAGAAAACAAAACAAAATACAAAAACAAAAGAAAAATCAAAAACAAAGTTTCCCTGAACTACGTTTGACTTGATTCCGAGAGGATACGTAGGCAACCTCTCTCTGGGGTTCAATCACACCAAAATAAAAATCCAAAGTCCCCCAAAAAGTGAAACTAGGGCAGATGTTATAATAGTTCGGCGATGATCCCGCCTGAATGTTTCCAGAGTTATAATTCAGTCCAAATCCTTTTTACCCAAACCCTGTTCAAGTCCTTCCCGATCAATCGGTGATCATGTTCAAGGACCAAAGAATATAGTTACTTGGATCTGATACAACAAAATGAGAGAAATGAAATGAGAGAGTCTTGTTAGTGAAAACTCACATGGGCACCATGAGGCGATGGTAAGCAGAGAAATGAAAAATGAGATAGTCTTATTAATCAAAACCCACACGGGCACTATAAGGCGATGGTGAGAAAAGAAATAAGAAAGGTTAGCTCGTGAAAACCCGAAAAGGGCGTCCCTGATTGAAAAGAGGATCCTAACAGCCACCGGCGCCGACAAAATCCTGGCCGGGTTTCTCGAATTTTTGAATCAAAGGTCGTGATGAATTTCTGAGAGTCGAATGGTTTACACAGATCAGGCATCCAGTCCAAAAGGCATGTCATGTTCATTGAAGTCCGCATGAACTCCAGATAAGTCCTTCTTTCTTTTCCCCGAAAGGGACACTTCTTGTTTTTAAACTCATTCTCTATTCCATTGTTTGTTTTCTTTGAATCCCTTTTGGTCTAACATTGTTTCGAAGCTAAGACAAAGAAGGGATGGCAAGACTGATTTACAAGGCTTTCGTTTGACACGAGCCAATGTGCAAAAGGCACCCATTCTCGTCACGAGCATCAAGTTGACCCCCACTAGCCACAGTGGCCGATGCTCCGAAATTCAAAACTCTTGGGGCGCCAATAAAAGCAAATGAAGTTGAAAAGATTGAGTCTCACGTGGCTAACCGTCTCGGCAAAGAGTTGAAAAAGCCAAGGTCCCCCAAATGCTCTGAAATTGAAGTTGGAAAAAAGAAGCCAGAAAAAAAAGCCTATAAAGGTAAAATATAGTTAGAAAAGGTTTAGTCCCACGCGACTAGCCATTGCAGCAAAGTTTGAGGAGCCAAAAGTTCCCCAATGTTCTAAAGAAAAGAAAAAAAAAAAAAAAAAAAAAAAAAAAAAAAAAAAGAAAAAAAAAATAGAGGTCAGAAAGGAAAGGCCTACGAAGGCAAAATAAATTTCAAAAGGTTGAATTCCACCGACCAATCATCATGACAAAGTCTGGAAAAATTAGGGTTTTCTCCAGAGACAGAAATGTAATCGGCGTTCAGGAAGCAACCAGTTGCACTTGAAAGGGCCGACATCAAGTGATCAAAACGATCAAGGCCACAAAACCAATCACCGTTTCAAATTAACAATTGTTCTTTGGTTGAAAAAATTGAAACAGGTGCAATCCAAGCAACAATGCAAGAAGCAGGTGCAACCAAAAAGGAAAAGAAGTGTGCAAGTGCTAGAAACAGCTTTGCAGCAAATAATCAATCCAAAAAGGGAAGTTTCCTCCAAGTTCTTTCCTGCATTTTATCAAAAAAAAAATTGAAAAAAAAACAAAAAAGGGAGAAAAAGAAGAAAATCTAAAAAAAACATAAGTTTAGAATCCCCACTATTAATCTTTTACTTTTGTTTGCCAACATTAGGGTTCTAATTCCTGAGTTGAGCATTTTTTTCCTTTAGCCGACATTAGGGCTCCAATCCCTGAGTTGAGCATTTTTTCGTTAGGCGACACTAGGGCTCCAATCACTGAGTTGAGCGTTTTTCCTTTAGCCAACATTAGGGCTCCAATCCCTGAGTTAAGCATTTTTCCCTTAGCCAACATTAGGGCTCCAATACCTGAGTTGAGCGTGTTTTCCTTTAGCCGACATTAGGGCTCCAATCACTGAGTTGAGCGTTTTTCCTTTAGCCAACATTAGGGCTCCAATCCCTGAGTTAAGCATTTTTCCCTTAGCCAACATTAGGGCTCCAATACCTGAGTTGAGCGTGCTTTCCTTTAGCCGACATTAGGGCTCCAATCCCTGAGTTGAGTGTTTTACCCTTAGCCAACATTAGGGATCCAATCCCTGAGTTGAGCATTTTTCCCTTTAGCCAACATTAGGGCTCCAATCCCTGAGTTGCGCCTTTTAGACATAGGGCCTCCATCCCCTAGTCGCCTTTAGACAATATTAGGGCTCCAATCCCCGAGTTGAGCGTTTTTCCCTTTAGCCAACATTAGGGCTCCAATCCCTGAGTTGAGTGTTTTTTCCCTTAGCCAACATTAGGGATCCAATCCCTAAGTTGAGCGTTTTTCCCTTTAGCCAACATTAGGGCTCCAATCCCTGAGTTGAGCATTTTTCCTTTAGCCAACATTAGGGCTCCAATCCCTGAGTTGAGCATTTTTCCTTTAGCCAACATTAGGGCTCCAATGGCTGAGTTGAGCATTTTTCCCTTTAGCCAACATTAGGGCTCCAATCTCTGAGTTGCGCCTTTTAGACATAGGGCCTCCATCCCCTAGTCACCTTTAGCTAACATTAGGGCTCCAATCCCTGAGTTGAGCGTTTTTCCTTTAGCCAACATTAGAGCTCCAATCCCTGAGTTGAATGTTTTTTCTTTAGCCAACATTAGGGCTCCAATCCCTTAGTTGAGCATATTTTTTCCTTTAGCCAATATTAGGGCTTCAATCCCTGAGTTTAGCATTTTTCCCTTTAGCCCACATTAGGGCTCCAGTTGAGCATTTTTTCCTTTAGACAACATTAGAGCTCCAATCCCTGAGTTGAGCATTTTTTCCTTTAGCCAACATTAGGGCTCCAATCCCTGAGTTGCGCCTTTTAGACATAGGTCTTTCATCCCCTAGTCGCCTTTATTCAACATTAGGGCTCTAATCCCTGAGTTGAGCTTTATCTTTTACCAACATTAGGGCTCCAATCCCTGAGTTTAGTTTTTACCTTTTGCCAATATATCCCTGAATTGTGCCTTTTAGACATAGGACATCCAATCCCTAATTTTTTCTATCATAGATAAACACAATTCTTAAAAATGAAAAACACACAAAACAAAAAAGAGAATGAGTTCATACTTTGTCACAAATAACTCACGAAATTTTCCTAGTGCAAACTGGGGCAGAAAATTTCATTCGTTTGTTTGTTTTGGTGACTGAGCAGGTTTGACCTCGAGGCACAGGATTCGAGATGACCGAAAGAATGAGTCTCAATATAGAATAAAGGAAAAGAAGAAAAGAACAAAAAAAGAAGTGAACTCAAAGTGTTTGAAATGGAGAAGGGTGCGGACTGCTCAAAACTTGATCGAAGTCACAAGCTTCGCACGTCCTGCCTTGATCCAAAGCCGAAGAAAGAAACAAGCACCTACAACTTGCGAGCATCAAGATTCAGATCGAAGTCTACAGCAAAATCAGCTAAGACTCAAGATCAAGTTTCAAAAAAATTATAGATAGGAATCTTGTAACTCATAGTTGATAGGCATAGCTAGCTTAGCTTCGATTTCCCTTTTGGTGTAATAAGGAGGTCAGTAAGCAGTAACAGCAGCAACAGTAACAGCAAGATCACAGCTTCATGGTAGTCCCAGCTACCAAAACTTCCCCAACTACATTGACCTGATTCCCTTTTAGCCAGGGATATGTAGGAGACCTTTGAAGGAAAGGTTCGGTCAAATCCTTTCAAAAAAAATGCTTCACACTGAGTACTCAAAAGGGTAAAAATGGCTCGCTCACTTTATTTTTGCACGAAAACTCTTCGTGTTTTCGGACAAAGAGGGGCAGCTGTAAGCACGTAATTTTTGCACTATATGAGAATTACTCCCAAAAATTCAAAATAAAATAATTTTTGTGTTGTTTGCAATTTTTGTGGATTGTGTGTTTATTATTTGCATTGTATGTGCATGTCTATTTGTTTAAATTAATAAAAAATACAAAAATATATTACAATTGTTTCTACAATTCAAATAGACATTTTTGAATTAATCAATAATTAGTTGTTTTACAAAAGACTGAAAATCATAAAAATAACGTACTTCACATTTTAAGTATTTAAATGACAAATTGTGTAATTTTCTTTTTAATTTAGTTATTTTGTAAAAATTACCATTTAGAGTTAATTAGTATTTTAGGATAATTTGATCAAAAATTAATTTAGGTTTGTAATTTTATTATTATTAGAATTTTAGAAAATAAAACAAAAGAAAAGAATTGGAAGAAGACGGACTTGGGCCATTTTTGAAATTAAATTCCAGCCCAAATCAAAATACTCATATAGTCCAGCCCAAAACCAACCCCAACCCATTCGGTCCGGCCTTTGAACTCAATCAAACGACATTGTTTTGGTGTCAGTCAATCTGGACCATTAATCACTTTTGATCCAACGGTCAAGATCCCTGAGCCTCACCGTTACATAACCCGACCCGTCTCCACAAACTGGTCCAACCCCTCACTAAACCAAATCACCCCGTTTTACCCTCCCCTGTTTAATCTGTACCGTTGGTTCCCCTTGATCCAACGGTCCAAGTTAATTCCCTAATTTTAATATACCCAACTCCCATCAACCCACCCCTTTTCTCATAACCCCCCCTCCTCTGTATCGTCTCTGTTCAGAGACCAGGCACATCTCCACCATGAACCACCGCTGACCGCCCGCCGAAAATCGCCCACGGCGGCGGTCAGTCGCCAAACCTCACCAAAAATACACCATAGGTTCGCCATAACCTCCCCATCTCCAATCCACCATTAGTTTCCCTCAAAACACACCCGAGCTTCTCGAATATCCAAAAAACCGACAATCCCTCCGCCGTGTGCGGTGGCAGCACCTCAGATGGCCACCAAATTTACACCCTAGGTCCCCCTCACTCCTCTTCCCAAATATCCAAACCACTCCCCTCGAATCCAAGCCAAACACGTCGAATGTCGTTTTGAATCGAAGAACCCTAGTGCCGCCACAAGATTCCCCGGTGGCGGCGCCACCTCCAAACCGCCCCAAACTAACACCCTTGAACCACCAGTACCTCCTCTTCCCAAATCTATAACCCTCCACCCTCGAATACCCCTCCAATTCCTCGAATTTAAAATCGAAGGGTCCAAGTCTCAAAAGCCAAAGTCCGGATTAGGGTTCCAGTTCATTAAGATGAACTGATTTGTATCACCCAATATGGGCTTTCACTTGTTTTTAACAGAGAACAAGTGCTTGACCTTATTGGGTGATTTAAATCGAAGAAGTCAGTATTATGGAGTCCGAAATCAGTGAGTTTTCTTCTCGATCTTATTATTTCTTTTTCATTGTTCTCATAAGTTTCGGTTTTTTTGTTAGTTTAACTCGTGCTCTTGTTGTTAGTTAATCTTGTTTTATTTTTTTGTGCTATTTTGATTTTTAGTTTTGTTAGTCCTAATATGATTCGGTTTGTTTCTGTTAGTTTAAATGTTTAGGTATAATTTTGATTATTCGTTTCTTATTTGAATCAATTATGTTCTCGTAGTGTTTAATTTCTAGGTTAATTTTCATTTTTTGTTTGATTCTGTTTTGATTTTGTGTTCTAATTTGTGCTTAATTGTTCGTCCATTTAGATTTTAGTTCGTTTGATTTTGAATTATAGTTGAGTTATTAGTTGATTTTATCAGATTAGTATTTGGTTATTAGTTCAATCTTGTGCCTCAATAGGTGTTAATCGACTTTGTTTGGTTTTGATTAGTTAATTTGTTATTCAGTATTCCCTTATGTTTGTTACTAGTGATCTTTAATTAGTTTAATTTAGTGTTGTTAATCAGAAATCCCTCTAGTTTAGTAGCTAGTCTTAATGAGTTTAGGTTTAGTTTTAGTGAATTGGTTATAGCTGCAGATTGAAAGTGGATTGGGGTAGGACAGTAGTTCCAGGGCATCAGGGAGGGTAATTTAGGTATAGAAAACTTGCAGAATTATTTAAGTTGAGCGCTCTATCCACTAAAGTGCTAATATGATATTAAACTAATACACTAGTGGGGAACAAAACATAATAGGGAGGTAAAAGGGATTTGATTAAACAAATAGGCACCCATAATTAAATTAAAAATAAATTAAACATATAGTAGTGGGGGTTCAGGAATATCAGGGGCAAGTTTTTGCCTATTAGTTTAAGTATCCCAAGAGTGATAAAGGGTCGGGGGAGGTTGTACAAATAGAGGGAGTTTGGACAGAAGGAGGGGTCGGAGGGGTGAGTTGGAAAAAGGAAATAATGGGAAAAAAACTGAGAGCTATAGAGCTAAAAAAAATATTTAAGGAAAAATTGAAAGTTAAGAAGGGGGATCAGGCTGAGAGTGAAAAAGGGTCTTCTCTTGTTGAATCAGTGGTTCAGATAGCTTGAGAGAATACTTTTAGTGTTTTAGATCATTTTCAGTCTTGAGGAGAGCTACTGTTCCATTGAAAAATATCAAAAAATATTGTTACATCGAGCGATTGAGAGATCCAGTAGTTATCTTCCATGAATTGTTTATTTTCAAGTCGAACTTGGTGCTTTAGAGTGAATCATGGTCTGTTAAGTTGCTGGAGTTATTTTAAAAGCTGTTTGGTATCGTTGTGGGTCAATCTCTATTTCTGTTTGGTTCTGGGGGTCAGTGAGTCATTCCTAGAGTTGAAATTGCTGTGTTGGTTGATGTAAACTGTTTCATTGCTGCTGGTATCTGCTGTTGCATTACTGTTATTGTTGTTCTGTTATGCTACTACTGTTATATCGCTGCAGCTGACCTCTTTTCCTTCTTCTTATATTGTTCACATCCAGGTATTTGTTTCTCTCCTGATGTATTGATACTGAGTTTGAAGTGGAAATGCAATGGAGAAATGTTTACCCCTGTGCTTATGGAACTCTACTTGTTTGGACTATTGCATGTTGATGCCTAAATAATGTAGACACAATAGCTTAATATAGTTTAGATTTGATTTGTACGTGACTGTATAAAATGGACTGAAGCTAGAAGTGTACGTTTGGACTTATTAACCTGCATATTGGTGATAATCACCAACCTCGATGTAAGATGATTTACCTGTGTAATTTAATTGTTGAAAATTAGAATAGTTTGAAGCATGAGATAAATTTGAGATTTACGTCTTTCACGTATAGTGATAAGTAGAAACTGGCTATTAATTAGGTCATAGACATTAATTTAAGGACAGCCTTATGACAGTTATTTTTCAATAGCAATATCAATATTGCAGCTTTAAAATCATGGATATTTGAATATTGATCTAGTAAGGCTAACTTGAATCAATTGAAGATTAATCAGTTACTTCGCGTTTATGCAAATCATGCATCCGGTCTTGACTCGAACAAATGACCCATTTGAATAAACTGAAGTTCATAGTTCAATCAAAGTGAGGCTGTGATTGACAGCCTACTTCGGGCAAATTGGTCCTCAGTTCCAGCATAAAGGGCCCGGGTCTTGTCTCTGATTGCATGTTCACTTGGACCTGGGCCCAGGCATGTGATTGGTCGGCGCTTTGTGTGCATTTGAATGATAACTCTTTACATGGTTAAGGATAAAACTCATGTGAATTTATGGATCGAAATGTAGTAGTACTTGAGCCATAATGACTAATTAGGGCATATCCTTTTATGCTTAGAGACAAAAATATAGAAAAATCATAGTCGTTTTTTGGTTTGCCTCTTAATAAAAATGAGACAATCCTCGCCAAATAAAACGCACAAACTGCGGGGCCCTCATAAGTGTATATATATTAAAATACCTAGACTTCGGGATGGGTCGTTTAACGAATTGCACGGCCTTTCCTAAAATAATAACGTGTTAGACTCTTTAGGCGCATATTTTAATAACATTACCTCCCTAAACTCGGGTGCACATTTATGTGACCCAAATCCAAATCTCAACAAAGTTGAAATACGTCAATAACCACGGGTACATTGATGTGACGTGGTTCGAGATATATTTTTACGACGTTGCAATTCTCACTAAAAATAATAATAAAGCGGAAAATAATCTTTAAAATTGCACTATAGGATAACATGTATTAAAATCAGATTTTTATCCAAATATAACAGTTTAAGCGACCGTGCTAGAACCACGGGATTCGGGGATGCCTAACCCCTTCCCTCAGGTCAACAGAATTCCTTACACGGAATTTCTGGTTCGCAGACTTCATTTGGAAAATCGAAAATTTCCTCGATTTGGGATTCAAGATAAACCGGTGACTTATGACACCAAAAGCTAATCTTATCCCAAGTGACGACTCTGAATAAACAAATAATCCCATTTCGAATAATATCACTTTAAATTGGAAAAACTCCCTTATACACTATCCTTCAGGGTAGGTGCGTAAAAAGGAGGTGTGACATGTTCAATATCAATAAAAATCGCTTAAAACGTACATTTGCCCAAAGTTGGAATCCAGTTCATTTCAATGTAAAAATCAGAATACAATTCAAGTTTTGAAATTAATTATACTACATGTGATTTACAATACATAAAAGAAACAAATTTGTGTTATAGTACAAAAGGTAATCCCATGGCTGGGATCGAGCTGTTGGGCTTAATGCCCATACCCAATGGACTAGGCGCATATCCATTTTGGGTCATTTTCCAAACTGGGCCCAACTACAAGTCTGGCCCAAACTGAATCATAAGGATAAGGTCTTGTTTTAACATTCAGCCCATGACCTAGATCACTTCAACATTATGCTGATATTGAAAAATGCAATAATAAAAATAGTTACTAATACTTTCTTAATAGGAATGGGATTAATCACAATACACAAATTTAAACTTATTTAATTATAACGAATCAGGTAAAAGTCACTTAAGAATCAGAAAATTACATTGTAATCCTTTAATACATAAATTACTACATTAATAACTAATCTATTACACCTGAATTTTATTTTTTGAAAGGAAGATTATTGACTAATTCTATTACAATTTCTAGAAAATCAACAGCCTAATGAAGTCTTGCCTCTTTTGGGTATAATCGATCCAACCAAAGCTCAGTCCACCATATGGAACCATCAATTTCAGCAGGATAACAATGGTAGAATTTCAGCTCTTAGCTTTAGAACTTGCTGATTCGACCAATTAATGGTCAGATCCACAAGTTATAGCTCATGTTATCAAGACAAACCCCAAATAACATCAAGGAAACATTATGTTATTCATCACATGCGCAGAAGAAGAAAAGAAAACTACAACAGCTATGTATGCAACAAGTTTTTGATATTGTGAAATTTTAGCTAAAAGGAACAACTTTAAACAAGCCACTAAAATCAACACTTCCCATTTTTAATAGAAAATGCTACAAGTATTAATGTACTAACCAAGCTATTTAGTAGATCATGTCAACCTTAAGCTCACATAACAAAAAATTAATCGGATCCATAGCAATGTAATAAACAACTATATGAAAAGATATTCATTTATCACATGTAATTTATAGCCCTTTGTATCATAATATTTCAAATAGGCAGTTCATTAAGAAATGTGAAATCAGTACCTTAACAACAGCAAAAACTAGCAACAAAAACAAGTGAAAATGCTGGATGAAAACTTAGAGAGGGAGCAGCAACCAAAACCAAATAGCAACAATAGAAACCACCCTAGAAAATCAAGAACCGGCTCTCATAACTTCTCAAAAAATCAGAGTACCAGAAAAACTAGCCTAGAAATCTAACTAGAAAACTGAAGTTTTTAGCCAGAAAAATTTCATGGATTTTTCCTTTGTATTCTGAAGTTTTTAGGTCAAGATATGCTCATCAATGTCTTCCAGAGTAAGGGAGTAACCTTTTCTTTTATACGATATGCCAAAATAGCATCAAAATGGCATATTCTACCCTAAATTCTTTAAGTGTCAGAAAATACAGTATATTTAGACAGTTGTCTGTCGTTTTTAGCCCAATTCTAATATTTTTCGTGTTGAAAATGGGGACAACTGTATAATACTAGAACATTCTGATATTTTACTCATTTATCAATCCAATTTTACCCTTTTCAGTTCTGATTATTTCAATATACCCTAAATTCTGATCTTTAACTACTCATTAAAACCCTTCTAGAACATCCTGGAATCATCTAAGAAATTCTTGCATTGGAGTCCCTGATTTTGGTTTTCCAATTACCCTTTTAAGGATTTTAGAATTACTTTTCCCAACCCTTTTTTTTCCTTTACGTCCAATTGGCATTCAAACTCAAACGATTACAGTATAGATCAATCAGCTTGTCAATTATCACTAATTAGACATTGAATTTGACTAAAACTAATCTAAATAACCTGAGCTAATCACTCTAAAAGAAACAATACAAAAGAAAAACAACCATAAAATAAAAAAACAAAACAATCATGCAACATAGTAAAAATCTAAAAACTAAACCTAACTAGCCTAAATTTTATGCAATCGAAATTAACCTTCAACGTGTTTCAACTAACATCAACAAATGAAACAAATAGACAATCCCAAACAAAAAAGGAATACACTGTCATTACCTAAATTATGCAGGCTAAAAGAAAGAGAAAATGAACATGAAAGAAGACAGAAGATAGAATAAAACGAAAACGGAAAAGAAATTACATAAGGCTCATTTTGGAATGGACCAGTTATGAACTTGACCAAATTTAACGGGGACAGTCGACTAATGGAAGTCTTAGGTTCAAATGACCTAGAAACAGACCAAATAATCAAAAGGGAAAATATTTAGGGTTTTTGTGGATCTTAGATCTAAGATTCGAGGGGTTCTGGACTTGTTTGAAAGGAGTTGTAGTGATAGATGGAAAGAGGAAGAGAAGGTAGTTAGAGGGTGTTAATTTGATAGGGTTTGGAGGTGGTCCAGTCCCGTAAGGCGATTTTCGGTCGTCGGACCATGGCGGAGATGACGAGGTATAATAGGGCAGCTAGGGTTTTTGATTTAGAGAGAGGTGGGGAATGAGGAGTGTTCTGAAGGGTTTGGGGGCTATTTAGATTGTTATAAGGGTTTAGGGTATTGAGTTCCGAGCCGTTGGATCAAAAGAATCCAACGGTTGTGATTGAAGGATAGGGTAAACGCCATCGTTTAGGTTAGCTGGGTCTGGACCGGGTATATCACAATTGGGCTGGGGCGGGTGTGTTTTGTGTTTGGGCCATAAAAAGATTTTGGGCCCAGATTTGGCCATAAATCAAATTCCTCTCTCATTTTCCCTTTAATTTTAAAAATCTTAATTAAATTAATTAAGTCCTAAATTTAATTCTAAATAAATTTAATCCATAAAACCAAACTAATTATCTATTTATACTATTTACAGAATTAGTTAATCCTAAATTAATAAAGATGAGATTACTAATCTAACATTTAAAGCTAAAAATGTAAAAATGAACAACTTTTTTATGATTTTTATTTTAACAAAATAATTAATTAACTAATTAATCCTAAAATATGAACACAAAAATCTAATATGGAATGCATGATATTTTGACATTTTTGGGGCATTTTTCATGATTTTAACAAAATTAACGTGCACAAAAAGCAAACGATTAATTAAAATCCTATAAAATTGAAAACAACTTAGAAAAATCAATTTTATTTAATTTTATAGGAGTATTTTGAATAGGTCAAAAATCACATGCTCACAATGGTATTCAAGTAAAAAATGAGGACATTGTGCCCAGACCACCTCTTTGGGGATCACATTGTGCTAATTTCTATTGAGGTCGTGGATGTAAAAATTGTACGGGGCGTCCTATGTTGTCGACTCCATTTAACCTATACCCATTTTTTTTAACTTTTAACTTGTACCCATTTATTAAATAGCTTCAGCCCCCTTTCTCCTCCTTCGTTTTCTTCTTCTCAAAAATTTCATGCTCATCTTCTCCATTTGTATTAGCATCTATTTGATCGTAATCAATCAACTTCTTTTATTTATCTTCGTATCCTCTCAAAACTTCTATATAAAAAAACATAATCCATTTAAAAACAAAAAGAAAACTCAAAATATCATTCCTTAAAATTGGTGCATAACAGATATGCGAGGAATCTACCGCAGTTTGAGGACACAATGCAGAGCCTATATTTTTTATTGGTCTTGCATCAAAAATCTTTTTTGGACCAATCCCAGAAACGATACTGCGGTTAGAAGATGTAGCCTACAGTGCATAGATTTTTGAATGAACTTTTTGGCCATATCACTGTGATTCGTTTGAAAACGCTGGCTAGCAGACCGTAAGATGGGATTCTTCTTGCCTATGAATCTCATTCTCACTTACATTTGCAGGTATTCAGCTGGACCTAAGTGAAATAGGTTCATTGCATTAACTTGGGGTTATGCAACTGTTACAACTCAACTGTCACAAAAACTTCAGCTCTAGAATTGAAGTTCGCCAATTACAAAAACAAAAACTTCAACTCTATAACTGAAGTTTCCCAGTTACAAAACAAAAACTTCCGGCTACTAGAATACTGAAGTTTTTCGTGATTGCCTTTACTACTTCAGAAGTTATGCGAAAAAGCATTTACACTTGCAATTTTTTTTGCAAAGCGGGCACAAGTTAAAACGTGATATAAAAAGCCAAGCGTGATATAAAAAGCACAAGATGATCATTATAATTGGTGTGTGCTTTAAAATTTTGCCAAGCGTGCTTTAAAAATCGAGCACGGGGCTATTTTCCCAAAAGATATCTTAACATGACCAAAATATAAATAGTGGTTTCAAAAAGGTCCATCCAGGTCAAGAAATTTATCATTAACCAGCTTCATAGGCACGAGATGAATCAACACAAAACTAACTTGATGTAAATATGTTAATCGTTCTCGGGAATCCATTAAACTAAAACATACTGTGAAAAAGTTATTTGCTGACATCCAGACTAAGCTAATAACATTACAGTCAAAAGTGAAAAGTTGCACTACCTACTACACTGGAAATCGAGTCTCCCTTTACAGCAATTTATTTTACTTCCTGCAGCAATTTATCCAAGCAAACAATAAGAAGAGGGGGTACTGGTGCAGCACACAAATAACCAGAAAAAAATGCTAACAAAATTTCGGCTGTGAATATGTGGCAGTTGACTTAGCTAATGGATTCAACAATCGAATACCAATATCATATAGAATGTATTACCCATTGAACTAGACAGGATGCAAGGCAACAAGTAATTTATAGAAAAAACATACTGCATATAAGGTAACATGTTTCAGAAGCACCTTACCGTTTGAATAGGAGACAAAGGAGAGGATTACTGGATCAGTATACATCTAATAGGTGATCCCTCAGCACCAAGCAACCTTAAGGGCAGACAGTGTACATTGTATATGCCAGTTTCTATATCATCCAACTTCAGCCCTTCAACGAGAATGATTTCCTGGAGCATTTCAAACATCATAACTCATAAGAATGGAAGAACAATTACTGGCATCAGAACAAGTAAATGGTCAATAAAGTCACTAATTCTGAATAGTATATAGTCGCTTCAACAAAAGGGAACAGAGATAATGCTAAACAATAGTTATCTTCTTTTTTTCCTGAAGAAAATTAATCCAACTTGCTGTCACTATCTAGAGAACAAAGATCATGTCATGGGTCAACCATCAGACATTGACATAATTTTCTAAATATATGTTCAACTAACTTCCACTTTAGCGATCCAATTCAGATTTCATCTTTTCAGTTTCATTAGGCGAAGCTCCCATATAGAAAAAGATTGAACATGAATGACATAAAAATTCAGTTTCGCTGCCTCTGATTCTATATTTTTTCTTCATAAGGAGAATTTTAGCTAAAGAAGAAAAGGCCAGTGCACTTCAGTCTAAAAAATGGACTCAGATAGTTGACAACCCTCTATAACTCCTAGAAGAGGAAGATGCAAATATTCTGTAGTTCCACGGTAGAAGAAGCTAAGCCTGTTATTCATCATTATTGCATGACTATCCAGAACCCTTCAAAAACTTTAAACTGAAAATGAATATAAACCATAATCTAGGTGCTCTGCAGATGACATCCAGCTCATTCATCTAGCGTAGAAGACCAAAAATTCCAACTAGCATCTAACCCAAATCAATGGCAATCTCAAAATTCTGATCACATACCAATTAGCAAATAAGATTGAATAATGTTGTTGGGCCCTTCAACATATTCTCAGTTCGACCACAGGTCAGTAAGGCCAACAAGTTTTCCGATACAAAAAGTTGAAAAGCTGATCTTAGCATTGAAAACGTGATCGCTCATCTAGAAGAGCAGAGCTTTTAAACCAAAATATGCAATCACTTTATGCTGTTTTTTTTCGACTTTTTGACAGTTGATAATGAGTTGGTCACCTGTCCCCTTAATGCTGAGAGCAACTTGACTATGCAGCACCTTTCTCATGGAACAATGAAACAGCAAACTAGAGCCAAAGAATTAGGCAATTCACTACTTCGAGTAAAGCTCAGAATCTTCATTATATACATTTTAACTTCCCCTCCCCCATCCTAGCCCCCCATTTTGTGATGAATATCAGACTCTGCCCATAGGTAACATGAAGGTTCAAGTTAGTCAGAATAAGACTACTTACCCTGCTTTTCAGGAAGACAAGATGAGAAGGAATCAAATCATCGAATGCAGCAACCGACAAGTAATCAATTCCTGAAAAAGAAAAAAGGAAACAAATGTCAGTTACAAATTCTTCAATCAGTCATCTTGAAAGAAATCAGGAAGTAAATTATCGCTCATTTACTCTAGCTGAACTTCAGCTGTAAAACACAGAAGCCTCTAATAAGGACAAATTCAAATGGGAGTTCACAATTGAGCACAGAAATTGAAAAAACAATGCCCAGGTTATGGCCAATGAGATTTGTCAGCAGAAGGCAGTAACAGAAAACATAGATGAAGACAATTGAGTTACTTAACCACCAATAATAGACAAATAGGACACATTAGTCAGAGAGCAGACTAGTTCAAGCATTTAAACAAATTGCCGCATGATGTTCCATTGACTCACAATATACGGAGTATAAAGTATAGACGAGATTTATGCATCATCATCTATGGTAACTCAAAAAATATATTTACAGCAAGGGTAAGTTTATTCCAGCACGGAGCATGCACGGAAGTGCAATCTGAGGAAAGAATTTTAACTATTTACTCTTGATGCCATAATAGAGATGGCAATAATGAGTAGCTGGGATTTTATGCAGAAACCAAATGTAGACACCAGTCGGGACTAAGCAAAGAAGTAGTAATTGGAGATAGTAGCCATGCCAATCCAGCTTAGACGCACCAAACAAAAAAAGAGGAACCCTTTGGCCATAGAGGTGCAATAGCACACAAAGTGCTGTATATAGTTGACCACTACTGTTAACATAAACACCCAGTACACCACACAATCATTCACCAATTCCAAAAAGAAGGGAAAAACTAAAAGAATTTGCATCTTTCAATAAGATTCTTAAGATAAGAATGTGCTACAGCCTATCTTACCAACAAGTTTGATGTCAGTGTTATCCACTAGCCACTGCGCTCCATCCTTCATGAATCCGACATAGCTTGTGTCAAATGCCTTTTTCCACATAAGACGCCTGAAAGTTGAGTTTGCTTAATCAAGAAACAGAGTACGTTATAACTGTTCATCCAAGTCAGGTAATTTAATTTCCATGCAAAGTGTTGCCCCTAAGGGAAATTGACGTTATTGGCCTTCTTTCTTTGGCAATTAGTTGAAATATGACCAATAACTACATAAACAATGAGTGCGTCAAAATAGAGCTCTCAAACAGCATACACCTGCACCCTGCACCCCAAGAAGGGGATGGAGGAAAAGAAGAATCCTAGCATGTTCAGGTAAGGGAAAAAAGAATCCATGACAAATACTAGATTTCTGAAGGAAGATCTCATTCTTCCCATTACATGAAAAACCTTAATTGATTATGCTTTTACAGGGTTTTCAAGAAATTTATAGAGCAAGAGTTTTACTAAAAAAAAGAACAAGAGAAAAGGTTAGAGGAATTAGAGACATATATTTTGTACACAATCCATCTACATTATGTTAGGCTTCCAAAACTGAAATAAAACGTGTGAAACAACAATTGGTAGCCATACAGATGCTTAGTCTAGAGAAATACTTGATTGGTACTACTTGAAACGCTTAGCCTTTCAACAATTTGATCATCATAGTTCCCACTCTCCAGGGTCAAGTGAACATATTGAGAATGTGCTCCAAGTTTCATTATGTTTTGCAATTCATCTATCATTTTTATATTTTGGAAGAGTAATCCAAGATCTACACCCCGTAGAGGTACATTCTCCAAAGTCTAAGAGCAGATTCTGCGACAATTTTGTTGGTTTTGGACATCCATTTCCAACTTTTACTTTTATTATAAGTGTGCTTTTTATGCATCTAAAGTTTGAGAATACATAATTTCAGTGAGAGCTACAGCAAACATGCAACTTAAGCATAGTTTTAAGATACTGCTACAAGTTACCTGTCAGTGTTTAGTGTTCTGAAAAGTACTCGTTTCACTCCCTTGGGGATATGTAAGGATTGCATAACATCCGCTGAATAAAAGAAACAAAAGTATTATCACAGTTAGCTAATATACATTTGCAAACAGCTCTTTTATGCCACCCGATTTTCAGTGAGTATTTCTTCCTCAAAGTTGTTGCACATCTCATATTTTATGCAAGGTAAAGACAGGGGAAGATTTTTAGCTCAACAATGTCTAGTCAACTGATTATATTAATATACTGGAAAATTGAGAAACAAATGATGTAAGACAATAAGCTGGAAATTGATCCAAAATTAATAGGAGAGTTTATCATCCTACAGACATGTAGCATGACAGGGGAGGGGAGATTTACCAGTTAAGTTCTTGTCTCTTGGAACATCAACTACCAATGCAGGACCTGTTAAAGCAAGTGAAGGACGCCAACATTAGTGCATGAAAATGGGTAACATTGCCTGTAAAAAGATAAAACACTAAACACGCCTGTTAAGAAGAGAAAAAATTGACAGTATGTAAAAGGTGATGATTCAAATTTAAAAAGAAAAAATAGAAAGGAAACTGTACGCTGAAAAAGAAAGAGAATCTAGATCAATTATCAACCATTAAAAGAACCAGAACCAGTCATAGCGAAAACAAAATATTAAGGATCTTTGTAGGAGGTATCCTTCCAATGAAGAAGACAACAACAGAGAAATTCCATTATTCTATGAAAACATTAAAAAACGTTATCATGTCAATGTACCTCTGATGAATGGATCAATGTAAATATTACCAGAGAAAAATGCATCAAATTTGAATACATATGCATTGTTAAACAAGAAACACTAAAGTAACAACTGTATCAGACGAAGAACCAAGACAATTACATGTATTGACATCCATAAAGAGCTAATATATGTAGCAGTACTACTAAAAATTGACAGTATGTAAAAGGTGATGATTCAAATTTAAAAAGAAAAAATAGACAGGAAACTGTACGCTAAAAAAGAAAGAGAATCTAGATCAATTATCAACCATTAAAAGAACCAGAACCAGTCATAGCGAAAACAAAACATTAAGGATCTTTGTAGGAGGTATCCTTCCAATGAAGAAGACAACAACATAGAAATTCCATTATTCTATGAAAACATTAAAAAACGTTATCATGTTAATGTACCTCTGATGAATGGATCAATGTAAAATATTACCAGAGAAAAATGCATCAAATTTGAATACATATGCATTGTTAAACAAGAAACACTAAAGTAACAACTGTATCAGACGAAGAACCAAGACAATTACATGTATTGACATCCATAAACAGCTAATATATGTAGCAGTACTACTAAACTCCCTTTTCTTCTCTTTTTCCCCTTATTTCAGTAATGACTTGTTACGTTTCAGGACTTCCTGTGAGGTTAAAATGTTTACTAGCTTTTTCTTTTTTAATTGGATAAGTAACAAAATGTTTTCCAGTTACAATGGGCATATATAGCTGCTCTTGGGCATCTGGGAGGATATCAATATCTTAGACTCTAGAATCACAGTCATTAAAAATCTTTATTGAGCGAGGATAATACTAGTTAAGACTGAAAATAGATTTCAAACGAATTGATTCACAAAATTTCTAATTCTCAGACCAGGTCTCAACTGTTTTCAATGATTTGATTTTTTAAGACCTAAATCTCCAGACTCCAATAGCACATCAATTCAAAAGAGCAAGTAAAATTCATGGTCACTGCCGTGTTTTGAGTTAATCAGAGCCATCAGTTATTAAAAATAGGAACAAGATTGATCATCTTTCTTAAGCGCAAGAGTAATCATATAACTAGTAGCTCTTAATGCTGGCTGAAGGTAGAATTTCCTGGGTTAATACCGTTGAGAACTCTAAGGTCAAGGGAATCAACATCAAACCCTGCATCATAATATTCAGCATACATATGTCCTGGTGCATCAACATGAGTGCCAGCATGAACACCTAATCTCAGTTCCGAAAAGTTGTAATCAGAGCCATTCTTCATGCTGGACAAAAGAGTGAGAAACTGTCCAACTCCTTCATCAGAATCCCCCACAGGAGTATTAGGATTGAACTGGTGTGTGATATCAAAAATTTGTCCATCTTCATACACCTCTCTCCTTAAAGGTCTCAAAACATCATTAGATCCAACACAAGAACCCGATTCATCACCGTATCCAGTTGGGTATGCATCATTAGATGATGAAAAGGCAACAGATATTGTATTTACAGCCACCAACTCAGCTAATACTAGCAACTTACACACAACCCTCATCTTACTTTCCGAAAAAGGCATGAACTTTGGCAAAGAAATTAGAAAGCTCAAAGTTATGACTCCACCAATATGGTTATGGTAGACGTAGCAGTTGTGAGATTTTGATAAGTACGTATTAAGTTCTATTCAAGAAGAGTTTTTTATTCTTGTAAGCAAATCGTGGCCAATATTAAAACACTACTTTGGAGGCCTCAAAAGATACAATTGGGTCCCTACAAGTATATAATAAGTACAAGTTGCACCCATCACATCAATCTCCAGAAAGAGCTCACGACAAAACAAAGTTTTCAAACCTTACCGCCCTCTGCAAATAAACAGTGGCCAAGAGTAACATGCCCAACGCGCTTTCCAAATTCATCAAACACGTAACCCATCAATTTTTTTTCGTGCATGAAATACCAGTGCACACTTCAACCCGACTGAGTTAAAAGTTCTATGCACTAACAATATAAGAATTCACCTCATAGAGTTACTAAAAGTATAATTTCAAATAACGGAGCAAAAACTTCTTTACGGTGTTAGTATTTATAACTATAATCCAAATCTAATACTAGTGTGTTGTACTAATTATGTGTAATATGCAAGTATTAGAGGAGAAAAACTAAATGGATGGAGATTGATAGTTACCGTTGAGAACTTCGAGGTCGAGAGTGTCGATATCAAAGCCGGCATCGAAATAATGATCGTAGACATGACCAGGAGCATCAATATGAGTGCCGGTGTGAGTCGGAAGTTTCATCTCGGAGTTGTTAGCAAGAGACCCATTCTTCATGCTGTTTGGTAGCCACAGGAATTGGCCAAGCCCATCTTCTAAGCCCCACGACGGCATATCAGGGGTTAATCGGTGAGTGATATCGAAAATCCGGCCGTTCCCGTAAACTTCACGGCGGATTGGAATTAGGTCATCGGAACCAGTAGATTGACAGGAGGTTGCGCTATCAATGCCATAGGGTGAGGGATAAGCTGAATCGGCAAGTGAAACAATCGGATTGAGAATTACTTGTGAAAGAGTGATTAGTAGAAGCAGGAAAGTAGGGACCACCATCTCGTCGGCGGATCACTGAATGGTAGCCGGAAGTTTGAATTTTTGGACGGAGGAAGAAGACCCTGTTAGTGACAGTATCAGCTAATTATTTGTAGCTATGGTTAGCGAAGTCGACTTGAAAAACAAAATGGGTAAAAGGATGATGATTATATAACACTTTTCAATTGGATAAAAGACCCGAATTTTGGGGGGTTTAATTTGAATCAAATTCTATTGACTGAGGGAATGGATAGTACTTTATACTCAAACTGAAGCATTAAGCGGATAATGTTAATGTTTCAGTGGGAAGTAAACACTGTCATTGGATTTTTCAGTCAGGTAAGAGTTTTATTTGCATGAGGACAAAAGCTTATGAAAAATCGTTAATCGCTTCCCATCGGTGTGTAAAATTAACACATTGTATTATGAAATCGATAAACCAATGAAATCAAATGTGAAAATACTACAGCAAATAAGCAGTTAGGTGACAGATATAGAAAAGAAAATCAAACATATAGAACGGTACCCTCTAATACCCGCTACGGCGTGCATCCCGATCCATTTATCTATCGTAGACAGCGCTCATTAGGTGTGTGCAGACTTCGGGAGGGGCCCCTAACGGTCCAAGCGCAATTTCAAGCAATCTCGCGGCATCAACTAGGCCCTCGGCCTCGTATTAATATCTATATAATACTGTTGCGACGCGCAACTCGATCCCACAGTATCTTCACAACTGTCCCTTGGCCATACTCAGTTTAAAAATCATATATACCCCTCGGGCATTTAGGAAAATAGTAGTTCTCGGCCCAAACATTATTAGAAATATCATTTAAGCTTCAAAAACTGAATAAAAATGGCTGAATTGTAAAATAGTAGAAAACGGTACGATTGAGTTCAAGTAATAAATACAAACATTGAGAAAATAGTAGTAAAAACTCCCCGAAGGGTTCAAATAGTTCGCAAGAAGCCCAAATATAACAATCAGCGCAAATAATAATGATAAAAAATAGGCTTCAATCAAATACGCGGTAAAAACATCACTCAGGACGGACCAATTCACAATCCCCAATAGTAAATGATCCCACGCTCCCCATCAAGCGCGTGTATCACCTCAATATAGCACTACGATGTGCAAATCCGGGGTTTCAAACCCTCAGGATATCATTTACATTCATTACTAACCTCGAACCAGCTAAAGCTCTAGCTCGCTATGCCTTTGCCTTTCAAATCGGCCTCCTCGCGCATCGAATCTGACCAAAACCACAACGAATACGTCACAATAGGCTAAGGGAACAAAACCCAAGCGAAAACAATCAAAAAAATATCAAAATTCCCGAAATTAACAAAACTCGAGCCCCGGGCCCACTTCTCTAAACTCATAAATTTTCACATCAATGGGTTCCTTAATGTTTCAGTGGGAAGTAAACACTGTCATTGGATTTTTCAGTCAGGTAAGAGTTTTATTTGCATGAGGACAAAAGCTTATGAAAAATCGTTAATCGCTTCCCATCGGTGTGTAAAATTAACACATTGTGACAGAGATAACACTGACAAAGAAATTGCACATAATTCACACTACGTTTGGAAAAAGAACATGAGACCTGTGGTGGACAAATTCTAACTTGGGCCAATCCACAGTCAATGACTAGTCCAGCCCAAGAAAGTCTATTTTCCCATCTTTACACAAATAGTCATTTATATTCATTATTTATTTTTTCTAAACATATACATAGTTTATACATTAAAAAGGCAGCCCGATGCATTAAACTCCCGTTATACGTGAGGTTCGGGAAGGGCCGAACCACAAGAGCCTATTGTACGCAGTTTTACTCTGCATTTCTACAAGAGGTTGTGTCACGACACCAACTCCGGTCGTGATGGCGCCCAACACACTACTAGGCAAGCCTGACCAATTAACAATCTTAACCCATTTCTCAAACAGTACATTATTAGCTAACACAGTTAAATTACCAAATCATCATATTAAAAGTCTGAAATAAGAGTTAAACAAGCGGAAATTCAAATAATAATCCTACTACATAGCCCATATAGATCCGGTGTCACAAGTCTGAGCCTCTACTACAAGTTTATCAACCTAAGGCCATCTCCAACCTTGCCCCCATTTTTTGTCCCCAAAATGGAGATTTTCCCATTTTGGGGACAACTTACTCCAACCATTCCCCTATTTTTTCCCCCAAACTTTTTTATATTCTTCTCTCTCTTCTATATTATATTATTATCTTTCATTTTAATTTTATTTTTTAATTTCTATTAAATAAATTTCATCTTTTATTTTATTAATTTATAATTTCCATAATTAAAAAAATTTCATAAAATTTTAAATAATATTATTTGTAAGCATTTATTATAGATTAACTAATAATTTAAATAAAAGTGAAATTATTATGATACAAGATTAATTAAATACATATTACATAATGATAAAATTTATTTGAAATACTAGATAAATATTCAGTTTTTATTTAGTCAATACTATAATAATTTTGGTGTATCTGGAAACGACATAAGTCCCTACTAAATTATTATGTTGTTTACCGTAATTTCAGTTTTTATATATTTTAATTTAATGTATTTTCAATTGTCATGTATTTATAATTTTAATGAATTTTCATTTAATGTCTTTTCAATCTTCACTTTTCAATTTTAGCAATATCTAATATTTTATATTCGCACCTTCCAATTTTAGCAACATCTAATATTTTATATTTGCACCATTCATTTTTTGAGATAATTATATATTTTTTTACAATTATAACTTATAATTTTACATAAAAATAATAAATGCGCGAAAATTAATTTATCAAAATTATATACCAAAGTTAAGATATAATATTAATATTATAAAAATATTACATAAACATAATTAAGTGTATATAAAGAGATAAAATAAAAGATTAAATAACAAAATAATAATAAAATAATGGTAAATAGTAATGGGGGAGATGAATAGTGTACCCCCATATTTGATGGAACACTATTCATCCCCCATTTTGGGGATAAAAATGGGGGAGGGTTGGAGGACAATTTCCCTCAAAATTGCCCCCATTATGGGGGATGAGGGTAAGGTTGGAGATACCCTAATACATATCAATCTAGGAAAGAGAGGATACAATAAAAGGATATAAGGGAGGATCCGGGCGGCGAACGCCATGCAGCTACCTTGATGCTCCCGGATATACACTGCTCAACTGAAAATCCTCACGCATCCTTAGATGCACCTGGATCTACATGCAAGGTGCAGGGAGTAATGTGAGTACTCCGACCCAGTGAATAATAAACATAAATAAAGGTTGAGAATAAGAAATCACGAAAAAACACAGAGTAATCTATAATTCGGCAATTTAAAACAAGTAATATGAAATCGATAAACCAATGAAATCAAAATGTGAAAATACTACAGCAAATAAGAAGTTAAGTGACAGATATAGAAAAGAAAATCAAACATATAGAACGGTACCCTCTAGTACCCGCTGTGGCGTGCAGCTCGGTCCATTTATCTATCATCGACGGCGCTCACTAGGGGTGTGCAGACTTCAGGAAGGGCCCCTAACGGTCCAAGCGCAATTTCAAGCAATCTCGCGGCATCAACTAGGCCCTCGACCTCGTATTAATATCTATATAATACTGTTGCGGTGCGCAGCCCGATCCCATAGTATCTTCACATCTGGCCCTTGGCCATACTCAGTCTAAAAATCATATATACCCCTCAGGCATTTAGGAAAACAGTAGTTCTCAACCCAAACATTATTAGAAATATCATTTAAGCTTCAAAAACTGAATAAAAATGGCTGAGTTGTAAAATAGTAGAAAATGGTACGACTGAGTTTAAGTAGTAAATACAAACATTGAGAAAATAGTGGTAAAAACTCCCCGAAGGGTTCAAATAGTTGGCAAGAAGCCCAAATATAACAATCAGTGCAAATAATGATGATAACAAATAGGCTTCAATCAAATACGCGGTAAAAACATCACTCAGGATGGACCAATTCACAATCCCCAATAGTAAACCGATCCCACGCTCCCCATCAAGCGCGTGTCTCACCTCAATATAGCACTACGATGTGTAAATCCGGGGTTCCAAACCCTCAGGACATCATTTACATTCATTACTAACCTCGAACCAACTAAAGCTCTAGCTCGCTATGCCTTTGCCTCTCAAATCAGCCTCCTCGCGCATCGAATCTGACCAAAACCACAACGAATACGTCACAATGAGCTAAGGGAACAAAACCCAAGCGAAAACAATCAAAAAAATATCAAAAATCCTGAAATTAGCAAAACTCGAGCCCCGGGCCCACTTCTCTAAACTCATAAATTTTCACATCAATTGGTTTCTTATCTCGCCACGAGTCTATGCATATAAAGAACACCAAAATCGGAGTCTAAATGACCCCTCAAATCCCAATTTAAAATCTCAAAATCCCAAGCCCTAGTTCTTTCATTTTTGGCTAAATTTCCATGAATTTCAAGGTTGATTCCACAATATAATCATGTTTTTTGGTTGATAAAACTTACCTCCAATCAATCATCTTCGAATCCCTCTTTAATATATCAAAAAGAGCTCTCAAAATGTTCAATAATAGTGGAAAAATGACTTAAGCTCACGGAATAAAATGTTTAAAACCTTCTGCCCAGTTCCTGACACCCTTCATCGCGTTCGCGACCTCAGTCTTGCGAATGCGAAGCACACTTTTTAATTCCTCAAAAATAACCCTACGCGAACGCGATAGGGTCCTGCATACATGATGCTTTAAATCCCCAGGCCTACGTGAACGCGAGCACATAAGCGCAAACGCGAAGAACAATCTTCCATTAAGCCCCAACCCTTATACACGAATGCGATCGGGCTGATGCGAACATGAAGCTCAACCCCCTTAGCCTTCCACGAACGCGAAGGCTTAAATTCCTACCTTACAAATTCCTTCTTCGCGAACACGAGGTACTTTACGCGAACGTGAAGAGATAAATCTCTGCAACACCTGAAATTAAAATCTGCAACTCCTCAAAGCCAAAAATGGTCCGATTGACCATCTGAAACTCACCCGAGGCCCCCGAGACCTCAACCAAAAGAACCAATACTTCCTAAAACATTATTCAAACTTGTTCCAATCATCAAAACACCTGAAAAAATACCAAAACTATCAAACCATTGAATTCAAGCCTAAGTTCTTCTAAAACTTTCGAAACATGCATTTGATAAAAAACCCGACCAAATCACCTCCGAATGACCCGGAATTTTACACACACATCACAAATTACATAATGAAGCTACAACAACTCTCGGAATTCCATTCTGACCCTCGGATCAAAATCGCACCTATCAATTGAAAATCGCCAAAATACTAACTTCGCCAATTCAAGCCTAATTCTACACCGGACCTCCAAAACCACTTTCGATCACACTCCTAAGTCAGAAATCACTACCCGATGCTAACCGAACCATCGAAACTCACATCCGAGCCCTCTAACTCATAAGTCAATATCTGATTGACTTTTCCAGCTTAAGCCTTCTTAAAAGAGATTAAGTGTCTCATTTCTTACCAAATTCACTTCGAACTCAAACCAACCAACTCGACCACATAAAAACATGGATAACGAAGCATAAAGAAGCAGAAATGGGTGGGGAAAAATGGAGCGGTAACTCATAAGACGAAGGGTCGGATAGTCACATCCTCCCCATCTTAAACAAATGCTCGTCCTCGAGTGAGTCAATAAACATACCTGAAGCCTCAAACAGGTGAGGATATCTGCTCCGCATCTCCTGCTCGGTCTCCCAGGTAGCCTCCTCCATAGGCCGACCTCTCCACTGTACCTTCACTGAAGCTACATTCTTTGATCTCAATTTCTGAACCTGTCACGACCCAAAATCCACTAAGGGTCGTGGTGGCGCCGGACACCTCTGTCAGGCCAACCAACTAACTTATCAATTAATTCCTCTTTTAATATTTTTGAAAATCTAAGGTTTTTCCTTCCATTTTTATAAATAAAAGTTCACTACTAGAATTCAAATTTAAATAATAACAATTGGTACAAACCCGTTGTAAACCATCCCAGAAACCCGGTGTCACAAGTACATGAGCAACTACTGATAAGAGAAATAAAATACAACATCCGCCCGGAATACAGTGGACGGAAAGTAAATATAGTACATTGGAAGAAACTACTCCAGCTGCGGTCGCCTCAATGATGCAGCTCACCTAGGCCAGCGTCATCCATGTTGCTACGTCCAATAGGCTGCTAGAGGTATATATACCTGTGCAACAAAATGCACAGAAGTGTAGTATGAGTAAGTAATCAACGTGTACTCAGTGGGTGTCCCGCTTAATCCCGAAGGGGTAGAGACGAGATGGTCAACTTTGACACACTCTAATGGTCGAACGGTTATTTATTCTCAATATACATATCAAACAATGGATTTATTTTCTAACATGATTTTTATCCAGATAGAGGAAACAAGTAACACACGTAATTCTTTCATAGGAAATTTTCCAAGATTTCTTTTCATTATTAACAAGATGATCTCGAGCCAGAGTGAGACATGTAACGACTTAAATGAGTCCAGGTAGCAATACAAACATGCGAAAATCATATCGAGGCGACGACCAGATCCAACAGAAATAAATGTGCACTTGCCGAGGGTCGACGGCGCATCTATAGATGTATCTATTAATCTGCCGAGGCATTCGGCCCGTTCCAA
This sequence comes from Nicotiana glauca, assembly GCA_026770625.1. Taxonomy (NCBI): domain Eukaryota; kingdom Viridiplantae; phylum Streptophyta; class Magnoliopsida; order Solanales; family Solanaceae; genus Nicotiana; species Nicotiana glauca. Next base: position 39,715 of record MU717796.1, read on the forward strand.
AATAAACACACACAGACAGACAATCAGTCCAGAAGTCAATAGAGAGCAATCATCCAAGAAAGGCCAATCCTCTTTAATAATTTGAGAAATCGAAGCTTAAGTCTTTTTAGAAATCCATTTATTAATTTAAATATGATCTATTACCCTTATCGCGAATCATCCATGCGACGCGGTCGACATAAAATAAACAATCACTCTGCTCGCGTATCATCCATGCAACGCATGTACACATAAGATACATGCTCAGATAGTCAATTAGAATTTTATCAGGGAATAAAAATCCAAATAAACAAATTCTCTGCTTAACGATTTAGGAAATGATGTTTAATCTTTTTATAAGTTCGTTTACTAATCAAGGGTGATTTAAACAATCCAAGTCATTGATGGGTTCATAATTAATTCAAGTATAACATGCTGATGGGTCCTAACTACCCGGACAATAGCATAATAATAGCTACGCACGGACTCTCGTCACCTCGTGCGTACGTAGCCCCCACAAATAGGAGCACATAATCATTCACTTCACCTATGGGGTAAATTCCCCCTCACAAGATTAGAAAGGAGACTCACCTCACTCTGAAGATCCATAATCGGCATTCTACATTCCTCCAAAAACTTGAACCAACGCGCAGAGCTCCAAAACTAGCCAAATAATGGCAACCTAATGAGAATATACTCAAATACTTGCTAACAATTCGAATTATACAATTTCCCAACTCTGTTTGGTGAAATGACCAAAATGCCCTCGGGCTCGCGTGCCCGGAATCCGAAATTTTTCGAAGATAAAGGTTACTCATGACCTTAGGAACTCAAATATATAATTTACTCCTAATTCCATGCTTAAATTTGTGGCTAAATTCCAAGAATTAAATTTCTAGGTTTCCTTCCAAAAGTCCCAATTTTTTCCACAATTTTCATGCTAAAATCCATACATATTGATGTATTTAACTCATAATAGATGGGGATAACATACCTTATCATTGATGACAAAAATCTTTTCTTGAAGCTCTCCAAAATCGCCCCAAGCCAAGAAAATGTGATGAGAAATGACCCAAAATCGGATTTTAAAACATTCTGCCCCAGCCACTTTTCGCTTCTGCGGTTCTGCAGGTGCGGTCCCAATATCGTATCTGCGGTCTTCACCAGGCCTTCCCCTTCTGCTTTCGCGCTCCAACTTTCGCAGGTGCGGTCCCGCATCTGCGGCTAAACGACCGCATCTACTGTCCCAGCTCCCATCACCTGCAGCCGCTTCTGCAGTCCCTTCCTCACTTCTGCGTGGCCACTTCTGCGGTCCCATTTCTGCAGAAGCAAAAATACCAGCAACCAGATCCTTTAGCTATGCAACAATTGCCAACTTCGATCCGTTAGCCATCCGGAATCCACTCGAGGCCCCCGGGACCTCAACCAATCATACCAACCAGTCCCAAAACACATTACGGACTTGCTCGAGGCCTCAAATCACATCAAACAATGCCAAAATCACGAATCGACCTCCAATCCAAGCTTTATGAACTTTGAAGTTTCCAACTTCTATTTCTGATGCCGAAACCTATCAAATCACGTCCGATTGACTTCAAATTTTGCACACAAGTCATATTTGACATTACGGACCTACTCCAACTTCCAGAATCAAATTCCGACCCTGATATCAAAAAGTCCACTTCCGGTCAAACTTCTCAAAAACCTTCAAATTTCTATGTTTAACCAAAATGGCTTCAAAATAACCTATAAACCTCCGAATTCACTTCCGATCGTGCTCCCCACCTCCAGAATCACCATATGAAGTTATTCCTAGACTCGAAATCCCAAACGGACATCGATAACACTGAAATGCACTTCAAGCCAAACTTAAGAATTTTTTTTCCAAAATGCTAACTTCCACAATAGGCGCCAAAACGCTCCTAGGTCATCCAAAACCCGATCCGGGCGTACGCCCAAGTCCGATATCATCATACGAACCTGCTGGAACCTTCAGATCTTGATTCCGAGGCCGTTTACTCAAAGATCCAATCCTAGTTCATTCTTTCAACTTTAAGCTGCTCAAATGAGAATTTTCATTTAAATTTAACTCCGATCTTCGCGAATTTAAATTCCGACCATGCGAACAAGTCACAATACCTAAAATGAAGCTGCTCAAGACCTCAGACTGCTGAACGATGCGCTAGGGCTCAAAAAGACCGGTCGGGTCATTACAGAACCTGTCACTCCAAAATAGCTGCTGGCTCTACATCATAAGTCAAATCACGCTCCAACCGAACCGTACTAAAATCCAGAATATGAGACGGGTACCCAACATACTTTCGGAGCATAGAAATATGAAATACTGGATGCACACTCGATAAGCTGGGTAGAAAAGCAAGCATATAAACCACCTCCTCAATCCTCCTAAGTACCTCAAAAGGCCCAATGAACCGTGGACTGAACTTTCTTTCTTTCCAAATCTCATAACGCCCTTCATGGGCGAAACCTTCAGCAAGACCTTCTCACTAACCATGTAGGACACATCTCGAACCTTCCGGTTCACATAACTCTTCTGACGCGACTGCGCTGTACGAAACCTCTCCTAAATCACCTTCACCTTCTCTAAGGCATCTTAAACCAAATCTGTCCCCAATAACCTAGCCTCGTCGGGCTCGAACCAACCAACTGGAGATCTACATTGTCTCCCATACAAATCCTTATATAGGGCCATCTGAATGCTGGACTGATAGCTTTTGTTATAGGAAAACTCTGCAAGCGGCAATAACTCATCCCAACAACCTCTGAAATCAATAACGCAGGCACGCAATATGTCCTCCAATATTTGAATAGTACGCTCGGACTGCCCGTCCATCTGAGGATGAAATTCTATACTCAACTCTACTTGAGTACCCGACTCTCTCTGCACGACTCTCCAAAACTGCAAAGTAAACTGAGTACCTCTATCTGAGATGAAGGAAATCGGAACACCATAAAACCGAACAATCTCCCAGATATAAATCCCTGCCAGCCGCTCTGAAGAATAGGTAGTACACACAGGAATGAAGTGCGCGGACTTGATCAGCCGGCCCACAATCACCCAAATAGCATCAAATTTCTTCAAAGTCCGAGGAAGTCCAACAACAAAGTCCATAGTGATCCTCTCCCACTTCCACTCGGGAATATCCATCTGCTGAAGCAAGCCACCTGGTCTTTGATGATCATATTTCACATGCTGACAATTGAGATACCGAGCTACAAATCCTATAATATCTTTCTTCATTCTTCTCCACCAATAGTGTTTCATCAAGTCCTGATACATCTTCACGGCAGCTGGATGAATGGAATACTGCGAGCTATGGGCCTCCTCCAGAATCAACTCTCTAAGACCATCCATATTGGGCACACAGATCCAGCCCTGCATCCTCAACACACCATCACCATTGATGGTCACATCCCTGGCATCATCATGCTAAACTCTGTCCTTTAGGATAAGCAAATACGGATCATCATACTAGCGCTCTCTGATACGATCATATAAGGAAGACCAAGAAACCACACAAGCCAACACTCGACTAGGCTTCGAAATATCTAATCTCACCATCCGATTGGCCAAATCCTGAACATCTACTACAAAGGGTCTCTCCCCAATTGGAATATACGCTAAACTCCCCATACTCACTGCCTTTCGGCTCAAAGGTTGCTTTGGATTGCACCTATTTCCTGTTTTTCAAACAAAGAACAATTTTATTAGTTTGGAACGGTGGTTGGTTTGTGGCCTTAAGCGTTTCAGTCACTTGATCTTGGTCCAGCTCTTTCAATAAAAATCTCCATTGCTTACTGGCTCTCTGGAAGTTGGTTTCATTTTTAAACCCGGGGATCTTGAATTTTCCCAAATTCCACATAATTATTAACTCACGTAGGGCTTGGCCTTTTTCCATCTTATTTTGCCTTTATAGGCATTTGAATTTTATTTTCTTTCTTTTCAAGAGTTTTTGACTCTGGAGCATCGGCCATCACGGCCAATCGAGGTCGACTTGATGCACCTGCCGAGGCTGGGTGCTTTCTTGAATTTTAGATTTTGTCAAACAAAACCCTGTAAAACCAATCTTGCCATGTTATCTTTGTATTAGTTTCAGAGAAGAATTAGACCGAAATGGATAATGAATTTAAACTAGAAGTGTCCCTTTCGAGGAAAGGAAAGAAGGACTTATCTGGAGTGCATGCAGACTTCAATAGATATGACATGGTTCTTGGAATGGATACCCGATCTGTGCAAACCGTCCAACCCTCATAAACCTATCATAACGCATACCTTAAAATCGAGAAACCTTGCTAGGACTCTATCAGTGCCGATGGTTGTAAGGGATCCCTTTTTTTATCAGTGGCACCCTTTGCGGGTTTCACCAACCGACCTCTCTCAATTATCTTCTCACCATCGCCTTATAGTGCTCTTTGCGAATCACTAACAAGACTCTCTCATTTTTAATTTCTCTTCTTACCATCGCCCTACGGTGCCCGTGTGGGTTTTTACCAATAAGATTCTCTCATTTGATTGTATCAGATCCAAGTAACCATATTCTCCAATTTTTAACATCTTCACCGATTAATCGGAAGGACTTGAACATGACTTGGGGTGAAAAGAATTTGGATTGAATTACAACTTTGGAACTTTTTAGGAAAAAACTATTGCCGAACCAATTTAACTTTTGCCTCAGTTTTAACTTTGGGGGAATACGGATTTTTGTTTTGGTGTGACTGAACCCCAGAGAGAGGCTGCCTATGTATTCTTTCGAAATCAAGTCGAACGTAGTTCAGACAACTTTGTTTTTTATTTTCTTTTTTTTTTGTTTTTGTTTTCTCTTTTTCTTTTTCTTTTTCTTTTTTCTTATTTTATACAACATTGTCAGGCTCCAAAGAGGGTAATAAAAAAAAGGTAACAGGCTCAAAGGGTTTGCTAAGGTTTTTCTTGATAGTGTTTGGGTAGCGAGAATGAAAGCCTTCGATATCCCAATCGGAGAATATTAGCACTGCGGAAGGGTTAAATGAAATACCTTTTGACCGCATCCGCATTGATAGAAGTTCCAGGGTCATTTCCTTCAACGTCTCCCATGTACAATAACCATTTTGGCAACAATTTTCTTATAATGTACGGACCCTTCTAGTTTGGAGCGAGCTTTCCTTTTGCTTCCTTATAATATGGGAGAATACGTATCAAAACGAGTTGCCCCGCTTCAAAGTTCCTAGGCCTCACTGTCTTGTTGTAGGCAAGGGTCATTCTTTGTTGATACAACTTTTTGTGGCAAACTGTAGCCATCCGCTTTTCGTCAATCATGGTTAATAGTTCTAGACAGGTCTTGACACATTCATTGTCCTCAATCTCAGCTTCAACGATGATTTGAAGAGATGGAATTTCAAATTCTACGGGTATTACGACTTTAGTGCCATAAACCAATAGATAGGGTGTTTTCCCAACTGATGTGCTCACGGTTGTGTGATATCCCAACAATGCAAAAGGCAACTTTTCATGCCATTTTCTAGAACTTTGTATCATTTTCTTGAGGATCTTCTTGATATTTTTATTCGCTGCTTCAACAACACCATTATCTTTGGGCTGATAAAGGGTAGAATTCCGATGCGTGATCTTAAATTGTTTGCATAACTCCCTCATCAAATGACTGTTCAAATTTGCAGCATTGTCCATAATGATAGTTTTAGGAATACCAAAACAATAGTAATGTTGGAATGCACGAAGTCCACCACTGCTTTCTTGGCAACTAAGATGAATTTGTGCTCATTTGAAGCTTTTGGCTCGATTGGCCCAATGACATCCATACCCCACGCAACGATCGGCCACGGTACCGACATAGGATGCAATTCTAAAGGTGGTGCATGAATCAAGTCAGCATGTACCTGACACTGATGACATTTTCGGACAAAACTGAAGCAATCCTTTTCCATGGTCATCCAGTAATAACCTGCTCAAAGAATTTTCTTTGCAAGGACGTATCTGTTCATATGGGGTCCACACACTTCCGCATGCACTTCATTCATGATTTTTCTAGCCTCTTGAGCATCCACGCATCTTAGAAGATTCAAATCTGGAGTTATTTTGTACAAGAGTTCTACACTCAAGAAGAAACTACTGGCGAGCCTTCTAATAGTTCTCTTCTGGTCTCCACTAGCTTGTTCGGGATATTTCTTTGTTTTCAAGAATCTTTTGATATCATGATACCATGGACGAACATCTGGTTTCATCTTCATTGTATTTCAATAACTATGTCTTTATCGAATTTGGGTTTCCAGTAGGTCAATGTGGACATTGCCTATAGACGGCAACATCGAGGCCAAAGTAGCTAGTGCATCGGCTAACTCATTGTGAAACCGAGGAATGTACCTGAACTCGATGGATTTGAACCGCTTGCTAAGATCTTCCACATGTTTCCCATATGGGATAAGCTTGATATCTCGAGTTCCCATTCACCTTGAGATTGTTGGATAATCAAGTCAGGATCTCCCATGATTAACAATTCTTCCACATCCTGATCGACCGCCATGTTCATGCCCATAATGCAGGCTTCATACTCGATAGTATTGTTCGTACATAAAAACTAGAGCCGGGCTGTGGCCGGATAGTGCTGACCAGTGGGCGAAATCAAAATTTCCCCAATCCCAACACATTTTGCATTCACAGATCCGTCGAAGAACATTTTCCATTGGTGTCTTCTAGAATTACCTCAGCTGAATTTACTTCCTTGTCCGGAAACATAAGTACTCAAAGGCTAATATTCATCATCAACTGGATTCTCAGCTAGGTGATCTGCCTAAGCTTGAGCTTTCATCGCCGTGCAGGTGACATAGACAATGTCAAATTCAGTTAGTAGGATTTTCCTTTTTTCTAACCTCCTGTTGGACATCGGCTTTTGGAATATGTATTTCAAAGGATCCATCCTGGTTATGAGATAGGTCTCATAAGCTAACAAGTAATGCCTGAGCTTCTGAGCGACCCAAGTTAGGGAGCAACAAGTTCATTCGAACAAAGTGTATTTGGTTTCATAACTAGTAAACTTCTTGCTCAAATAGTATATGGCTTGTTCTTTCTTCCCGGATTCTCCAACACTGTCAAGTACAAGAACAAAGGCCTTCCAAGTTCGAGTGGGACCAACACTAATAGATTTGATAGATATTCTTTGATTTTGTCGAAAGCTTCTTAACACTCATCTGTCCATTTAATCACCGCATCTTTCTTTAATAGCTTAAATATGGGCTCACATGTGGAAGTCAATTGAGCAATGAATTTGCTAATGTAATTCAACCTTCCCAGCAGACTCATAACTTCTTTCTTGGTTATTGGGGGGGGGGGGATCCCGAATAGACTTTATCTTTGTTAGATCTAGCTCGATGCCCCTACGACTGACGATAAACCCCAAAAGTTTCCCATATGGAACTCCGAATGCACATTTAGCTGGATTTAACTTCAAGTCATACTTACGCAGACGCTCAAAGAACTTTCTCAGATCCCGCACATGGTCGTCCTACATTTTGGATTTAATTATCACATCATCCATATACACCTCAATTTCCTAGTGCATCATGTCGTGAGAGATGACAGTCATAGCTCTTATGTAAGTTGCCCCGGCATTCTTAAAACTAAGTAGCATGACCCTGTAACAGTAAGTACCCCAAGAAGTGGTGAAATTCATTTTTTCTGCATCTTCTTAATCCATCAAAACCTAATGATACCCAGCATAACAATCCATGAAAGACTGTATCTCATGTTTCGCACAGTTGTCAACAAGGATGTGGATGTTTGATAATGGAAAGTTGTCATTGGGGATTTCTTTGTTAAAATACCGATAATCAATGCACACTCGGGTTTTCCCATCTTTCTTTGGCGCTGGGACCATATTAGCCAACCATGTGGTGTATCGGAGCACTTGGATCACACTCGCTTTGAAATTTTTTGTGACTTCCTCTTTGATCTTGTCATTGATGTCTGTTTTAAACATTCTCTGTTTTGTTGGAAAAGGGGATAACCAAGTTAAGTTGGCAATTTGTACACCACTAAGTCAACACTCAGTCCTGGAATATCATCATAGGACCAGGCTAACACGTCTTTGAATTCGATCAAAAGTTGGATCAATGCATCCCTATTTTTTTCATCAGCGTGAATGCTTATCATGGTTTCTTGGAGCTCTTCCAAACTACCCAAATTAATTGGTTTGGTTTTATTTAAGTTTGGCTTAGTCTTATTATCAAATTGTTCTAGTTCTCAATTTATTTCCTTAAAAGTCTCATCTTTATCGTATTTCGATTCTTGGTTTATTATTCACAATTAGACAGCGTATTAAGATCTGGGCATGAAGTCCGTAAGCATGTCATGTTATTTAAGTCTGCATTATTAGAACTGAAAAGAGAGATAAGAATAACAAAAATCAGAAAAAATAAAGAAAGAGATCCATAGATGATGAAATATTGATTTCATTTCATTGAATTTGAAGATAAAAGGGTTTACATTGGAATTTTAAAAGACAATAAACTAAGAACATTCGAGTTACACCCTGAAATAACTCGAAATGCAGAAAAGATGGCAAGACTGAACTACCGGATTCCAACCTGACTAGGAATGGAGTAGCCTTCCAATTTTGTAGTTTGGCATTTGGCCCCATATATTTCACATCGGCAGTGCTTGAGCCTTCACCCGGTTAAACCATATGAGCCTCATATAACATTTGCCTCATCACTCCACAAATGTCCTCAATTTTTTCGACCGTGAAGGCCTCATCTTCTTCTTCTATGTACCTTAGCTAACAAACGTTCTGGAGAGATGCTAGACCGGCTGAGGCAGAAACCACCCATTGTTCTTACGATCATTAGCCTAAGTTATGTCAGCTTCTGTAGCTTGGAAACCTACGCCAAAGAATTTCTCACTGGCAGTTAGAGTGATGGACTTCGTGATGCCTTGCAAAGATACTCCGAGCCTTTTCTCGGGCTTGTACCAATGTTTGATCATTTCGGTGGCGACCATGATTGATGCGTTGGACAAGAAGGGTTGAGGAAACGGGGTTCCCTCCTCACACTGGTCCGCGACCACGATCTCAAAATCCTTGTAGACTATGTGCTCACTACCTTCTTTAGCCTCCAGATAGGGGACTAACGGGTCCTTGTAGATTGATTGCTCATCTTCTCCGTGGACCACGATCTCTTGGTCTTCATCTTCAAACTTAACCATTTGGTGGAGAGTAGAAGGTATGGCTCATGTAGCATGGATCCAAGGCCTTCCTAGGAGAAAATTGTAGGAGGTGTTCATGTCCAAAACCTAAAATGTTACTTCAAAATCCACAAGGCCGATGGTTAGGATCAAATCAATCTCCCCTATCGTGTCCCTCTTGACGCCGTCAAAAGCATGTACATAAACATTGTTAGGTCTAATCCTTTCAATCCCAATTTCCATTATCTAGAAGGTCGAGAGAGGGAAGATGTCAACCCCAGATCCACCATCCAACATAACTTTTTTCACGTAGTATCCTTCACAATTAACGGTCAAATGAAGAAATTTGTTGTGGGTAACCCCTTCTGGAGGCAAGTCATTTCGACTGAATGAAATCTGGTTGACTTCGAAAAATTGTTTCGCCTTTTTTTCCAACTATTCAATTGTGGTCTCGACTAAAACATATGCCTCCTTAACCATCTTTAACAGCACTTTATGAGGCTCATTCGAGCTTATCAACGGTGACAAAAGTGAGACCTGAGAGGGGGACTTCCTGAGTTGATCAATCACAATGTAATCCGGGGTTTTCATCTTTCGAAAGAATTCCTCTGCCTCTTCAGCACTGACTGGCTTTTTAAGGAAAAAAAGCTTCTGTTTGGTCTTGTTCAATTCTTCCAAGTTGAGGTACTTCCCAGAGGCGCATAACATATGCCCTCTTTTTGTCAACTGCTCTGTATTTTAGGTTTTGTTTGAAGACTGTTCAACTTCTCAAACCTAATTCAGCTTCTCACCCCGATTTTTCAACTCCTGCGTGCCTCAAGGTCAGTACATTTTTTGGATATGTATGTCGTAGTCCTGGTTTCATGGTTTTACATTTGTTTACATTACTTTTTCTTCTAAAATTATTGTAGTGAAGGCTGTTGTGATTGCTTCAGAAATACTGTCCTTCGACCTACAGTTTCAGAATTCTATATACTTTGTTTTGCATCCGAATCAACAGAGTGAGGGGTTGCGAAGAAGCTATACAAAATTCAACTTTACTTTTGCAAAATACTCTTCAACTTCTCGCAACAAATTCACTTTTTACGGCACTTTGACATGGAAGAAAAGGAAAATCTCGGAAGAAAAAATAGAATTCACTCACTTCCTCCCGTGATTTATTTTCCCTTATATGTCACCACTGCTTTATTGTAGTTTCAGGGTACGGGAGTAGGATCCTTCATGGAATTGTATGGTGCGGGTCTGATAACCATAGGCTCAGTTAGCTTGGGTGAAATTACCAGCCCCCGCGCCATATAGTCCCTTTGGTACATACACCTTTGGTACCTTAAGCGTGACCTTGTTTTGTTCAAACCTTTTTGGAGGACTGAACACAAGCTGTTACTTCCTGGGGGCTCTGGGAACACAGAGAATGGCATCTTTAGGAGGTACTACCCCAGTCTTAGCTTCCATAGCCTTTTCTATGCTTTGAGGAGTGGAGTTGCTCTTCTCATCCTTGGCTTGCTTTGATGTCGCTTTGGGCTTCTTTTCAATATCGGTAATAGCAATGATAACTTTCAAAGCTAGGTCAAACTCTCTGTCCTTGGAAATCATCCCAATAACCGGCATGTTGTTGTGAGCTAGCAATGGGTTATTGGTTACATTGGGGACTCCGCATCCCTCAACACTACCCGCTTTTGTTCTATCAGGTTCTCAACCACTCTCTTAAAGGTCCATTAATATTCAATGTCATGCCTTTCTACCCTAGAATGATAAGCGCATCTGGTGCCTGGTCGATAGGAGGGTAACTCTGGGTTTTGCTTGTTTGGAGGTACGGGTTGTAACAAACACATTTGGACAAATTTTGGGAAGAGGTTGGAATATGATTCACCGATGGTGTGAAGTTGGTTTTTCTGGGTGGTTCACGGGTATGGGCGTTATATGGAAAATTATTCTGTGGTGGACGAGGATTAAATAGAGCTTGGTGAGGAGGGTTATTTCTAGGAGGTGGAGCTCGGCTCTGATTATAATTTTGTTGCGGCCGAGCATATAGTTGGGCGTTCATTACTGCATAAGGCTGAGGAGTCATGGCATATAACGCATCTTGGTAAGGGTAGTGTGGGGGGCTGAAAGAGGAACCAAAGTAACCTCGGGGTTGACGAGGATTTCTCAGGCTTGAGGCCATCATTGCTACTTCTTCTTTCTTTTTCTGATTTGCTATACTCCCTGATCCACTCTGGATTGCTTGAGAAGTGGCCCTTATAGTCGACTGGCTCATGATGCGACCCGTTTTCAAACCATTTTCCTCCATTTCCCCAATCTTTATGGCTTCTGCAAATGGCTTGCCCATGGCAGACATCATGTTCTGGAAATAATCAGACTCTTGGACTTGCAGGAAGACACTAACCATCTTGGTTTCATCCATTGGGATTTTTACCTTGTCCGCTTGCTCGCACCATTTGATAGCGTATTCTCGGAAGCTTTCTGAAGACTTCTTTTTGAGATTGGACAAAGAGTTTCTATCTGGACCTATGTCCACATTGTACTAGAATTTTCTAACAAAGTCTCAGGCCAAGTCATCCCATTTTGCTAGTGGGAAATGTCCTAGACCATATACCATTCTGATGCAATTCCAGTTAAGCTTTCTCCAAAGTAGGCCATCAATAGTTCTTCCTTTCTGCCCGCTCCTCTTAACTGATTACAGTATCTTTTCAAATGGGTAATTGGGTCTCTATGCCCGTCATACTTCTCGAATTTTGATGTTTTAAAATCGATTGGCAGATGAACATGAGGAAACATGCACAGGTCAGCATAGGAAACACTCTTCTAGCCACTCAGGCCCTATATGTTCTTGAGACTATGTTCGATGATTTTCATTTATTGAGTAATATCTTCTTGCTTGGGGTTTTTCATAGTTTTCTCTTGTTTTGTGGTAGATTCATACTGAGGGTGCTGAGGGTGGGATTTTGGGGTGAAATGAGCCGTATCCAGTTGAAATAGTGGTATTTGGAAAGTAAAGGCTGACGGCTCGAAACCTAGCTTGGGCACTATTGGTTGTGCCATAGAAGAGGTTGGTGGTGCGGTGAATATGTTAGAAGACACTCCCGAAAATAGTGCCTGGGGCGAACCTCAGAAGGCGTTCCAGTGAAATGGGTTGACATGTGGGGTATTCGAATGGGGTGGCCAGGTAGTTTATAGCGACGTTGAAGGTTCCACTTATTCTTGGAATCAGCTCGGGAAAACCAGGTATTGTACTAGGCAACTCTCTACCGTTAGACCATGCATCCCATATTTCCAACATGCTGAGGCGCAGTATCCTGTTCTCTTCAGCAGTTGCTGACTTTGACCTAGGGATTACCGATATTGGGCTGTCCTCTGAGGGGTTAATGATTGGTAGGTGACTTTTTGATGTCATTTCAACATTCCCTTTGATCCGGTGAATTAAGGGTGTGAAGCTAGATTACCACAAAACCAACCACCTAAAACAGGACCTGTTCTCAACAACATACACAACAAATCGATTAGTTTGGGAAAATTAACACATACGCCTAAACAGTTAAACGTTTTTCTACATGTTTTGCAATGGTTGCATGTCTTATCCCGGCTTCTGTTACCTCCCAGATCTTGAATCTTTTTCTTTTCTTTATGCTTTTCATTGTTTCTCTCTTTTCTGTGCGCTCTCTCTTTTGCATTGTTTTCTCTCTTTTTCGTGTGCCCTCTTTTCATCATTTTCTCTCTTATTTGAGTTATCTATAGGTATGAACAAATCTGATGGGGATAGCCTATGTATCACAATGCCATGTGAATCAGATCATTACATAGTTTATGGGATAAATGCAAAATATAATAAATAAAGAAGATTTTTTTTTTGGTTTTTTCAAACCTTCATCAAATGAAAACTTCTACTTTTTCTCTATTACAAGAACTCCATAATATAGACTTTAGAACTAAAAACAAAAAATAGACTTAAAGTAGACTAACAAACTCTAAAAGGAAAGTGAAATACAGACTCGAAAAGAAAAATTAGGAGTACATAAGTGCCTCCAATACCACTTTAGGGGACCATGGGATATCAGTCGGTCTCGATGTGGGCCTACGTATAATATCTTCTTGGAGGCGATCCAGATCGTCCATTATCTGGTGAACAAAAGTCATCACAATGGCGAAGAAAGTGGATCTAGTCATATCCTCGTACTCATGGCATTTCATGCCGATATAGTCAATAATTCCTCTAATCCTTTCTCTAATGATGATTTCTCTTGGAGTAGGCAACCAATTTGTTGAGATCTAGCTTCCAGGACTTTAGTGTCCGTATGGCTTTGCTCCTGCAACTGTCGCATGTCCTCTTCCAATCAGGACATTAATGTATAACAGTGTTCCCTCTTTGCCTTGAAGTTCTTTGTCTATTGAGCCATTTCATTCTCGAGGGTAGTTAGCTTTTTCTTTAGATTTGTGACCTCTCTATCATATTTTTCTTTTAATTGTTGAACAAACTTTGCCCTTCTTTCTGCGTTCTTTGCCAACTTTGCCCGGGCTCTTACCAATCTACCTTCGGACTTTTCTAAATCAGTCTCATACTCACATACTTTCCTCCTCAGACTGTTTATAAGTTTTTCATCTGTTTAGATCCTTCCCGAATTTCCAACAACTATCTTCATCCTTTGGATCTAGGCTCGGAGGGCTTCGTTTTCTCGGGCCAACTTTTTCTTCTCTCCTTCATCGGCAGCTCCTGCAAACTACCATCAAACTTAATGTATCTGATTTTCCCTTCTGATTTGCTTATCATAACCCTATAGTTTTTCTCCTTATCTAACCAATTCCATTATTCTTGTGCCCCATCAGTAAACTGTTGTACGTGGGGCCTTTTGGCAGGCCGTTCAAGCTCTTGATGGACTCAAACCCTTTTTCCATACTGAGTTGTGGAGCTAGGCTATACCTCACCCCTGGACAAATCCCGTACTAGAGTATGTAGCTCCAGAAACCTACATTGATGCCAAATCTGACGAACCTTTTCTTTCAAGAATGCAGCTTTTGGAAATAGTTTAATGACTTGTTGACTTAAATCTTCATCATGGAGGAAAGTTAGGTACCTATCCAGCTGTCGTAGAATCCTGTATAGGGCATACAGCTGAATACTCCGAAGACCCATTAATAGAAGAAACATACTCCTTTCGACATATAAATAACTTCGTTGACTGGGAGCCAGCCGAATGTCCACTCAATTTGGCATGTAGTCAAGGAACCCCAATGTGCAAACCATGCTTCTGTACCTTCAGAAAACTCATGACCATCTACCCGGTTTTCATGTTCTTCAATGCAATTGAGACCAGTCAGATCATAGCTCACGTAACCCGGGCGATGGCAAAGATGTTCTACTTTCCAGATTTGTAAGAGCAAGTTGCAACCCTCAAATAACTTTCCTCGTGCTCGACAAATAGTTAAAGCCGATAAATTTCTCCTAGTATCATTGGTATAATAGTTCCATTAGCCTTTTTGATCATGAAGTCAGCCACTCCTTTGAGACCCAACTCTATATGTCCATCACTCATTGGGCAGATCAGAGTGCCTAAGAATGCCACTATGAAGGCCAATCCCCAACGTGCTTCCCATTTGCCTTTATTCTCTTAATGACTTAAACCGATATTTGGAGCCTCAAAATCGTGGGGGTCCCCATAACGGCCGTATAGGAAGTAGAATGTGCAAAATCCTTCAGCTAAATTTCCATCTTTGACTTCCCTACTAATACTCAGAAGGTCCAAAAACTTGTAAGGGGTTACAGCTCTTGTTGGCACTGGGTATTGGCTCTGAAGATTCCCGTTAAGGCCAGTATAGCCTGCTATCTCCTCAAGTGTAGGGGTTAACTCAAAATCAAAGAAATGAAATACATTGTGTGTCGGCTCCCAAAACGGTACACCCTTGGTTTAATCTTCAAGAGACCAGTGTGCCCGCCTAAAGCTTTTATCCAGCACCTCTGCTGACCTCCCCTGGGTCATTCCACCACATATGAAGTCCTATCGGGATTTCCTCTACAACTTTGAAAGGTACTTTTTCAATAGTGCTCATCCTGCACATTTATATAAAGTGATCGGTTAAAACCCCATGATTTATTTTGACCCAAAAGAGAGATTATTATTTTTGCAAAATTTGCACCTTAAACAACAAAAAACTTTTGCAAATATGGCCCTTCAACACTTCAGGAAGGAAGATTTTAGGGTTGCATTTGCTAAATGGCCAAAATTTTGAAAAAAGACCATAGGTGGCTATTCTTGCAAAAATTTCTTTCATCACCCTATCGGACATTTATGGCTATTTAGACAAAAAAGGCCTCACCTAACTTTATTTATGACAAAAATGACAACATTTAATATTTTTGGGTTATTTTTTCAAAAAATGGGGTTGGACCCGATGAGGGTTGTCTACGTATCTCACATCCAGTGAGAATCAAACCTGCATAGTTCGGGAAGTTTTGTCGCAACATAAAAAACATGAAATATTTTGAAATAATTTTTCTTTCTTTTCTTTTTTTTTGTTTCTCTCTCTCTCTCTCTCTCTCTCTCTCTCTCTCTCTCTCTCTCTTTCAAAATTTCGGTGGGATATTTTGGATATCAAATTTTTCAAAGGCAGGTAATTTTCTCTCTCATACCTCAATTTGATTTTCCCAACTTTTCTCCCTTATTCAAGAAGCCGGTCAAAGTGCAATCCCAAGCAAATAAGTGTACAAGTAGCACGTAAAATACATCAGGATGGTCTTTTGATTTCGGGTGCACCTGTCCTAGACGGACCAACCCCTATGTTGAGTCCCGAAAGTCAAATGCACGTGATGTAAACAAACGTTCCTACTAGGGATCCGGCATGAGGTTATGTTATTCTAGGTTTAAAAACCTGGGTGTATTGTTCTAGACCTAGCTTACCCGAGCGGACAACTCAAGCCGGAGGGAGAGGGGGGAGGGCAACATACCGGGAATATAGAAGCTTCATCGGTTTTGCAACTTATCCGAACCTCGTTCTAGAATTGGGATATGACTCTAATAGAAAAGAAGTAACACGAAGCGCATACTTTCCAGATGATTTAGAAGGCTTAGAGAGAACAGGGTTTCGTAACAGTTTATATACAGTCCAAACAATATCAAAGCGGTAAAAAGAGGCATTTAACACATTAGGCTCAAACATGTAAAAATTAGATAAAAATAAAGCCAAGTATAACAGTTATTCTAAGCTCAAATTCTGAAACCTTGAATAAAAAATTTTGGGTTCTTGTCTCCAGAGTCGCCAGAGCTGTCACACCTCCTTTTTACACTTGAGGAGCATATAGGAGAGTTTTTCCAATTTAAGTGGCATAAATCGAAATGGGATTATTTTATTTATATCAGAGTCGACACTTAGAAGTTTATTTGGTGTCCCAAGTCACCGGTTTATTTTAAATCTCAAATCGAGGAGAATTTTGACTTTATTTAAAAGTATGCAAAATCAGAAAAACTAGGCAAGGAATTCTGTTAACCCGAGAGAAGGTGTTAGGCATTTTCGGATTCCGTGGTTCTAGCACGGTCGCTTAACTATTAATAATTAGCCTAATTATTTGATTAATTACAAGTTTTAAACCTATTGTGTATTTTTTACATTATTTCTTTTAATTATTGAAACCCCGTTTTAGGTTTGACAGAATTATTTCTTAAACAAGTTACGATTATCGTACACTTATTGTTTTGGAACACACTGCACCCTGCTTTATGAAATGCGCCCGCGATTCACGATATATTTATTTTATTAATATTCGAAGTTGTTATGTTTGGGTCACATGAAATGCACACCCAAGTTTGGGATTATGTACCATGATTATGCCACGGAAATCGTACCCATAATCATGATAGTTAATTAATTGCACCTAAAGCATGCTAAGAATATTCATATTTTTCTAAACTAATCTTGGTGGTTGTAAATATCGAAAGTGTCTAATGATAAAATTACCAACTAATTTTAAGGAAAGGTGTGACTTAATGGTTACAAGCCCAATATATAAGAGGAAACATCCCAATTGGGCTAAATAGCGAAAATTGGACCAGTCGCCAATCTTAAATGACTGGGCCTATTACGAGTTGTGTTCAATATCAATAAAAATCGCCTAAAACGTACATTTGCCCAAAGTTGGAATCCAGTTCATTTCAATGTAAAAATCAGAATACAATTCAAGTTTTGAAATTAGTTATACTACATGTGATTTACAATACATAAAAGAAACAAATTTGTGTTATAGTACAAAAGGTAATCCCATGGCTGGGATTGAGCTGCTGGACTTAATGCCCATACCAAATGGACTAGGCGCATATCCGTTTTGGGTCATTTCCCAAATTGGGCCCAACTACAAGTCTGGCCCAAACTGAATCATAAGGATAAGGTCTTGTTTTAACATTCAGCCCATGACCTAGATCACTTCAACATTATGCTGATATTACAAAATGCAATAATAAAAATGGTTACTAATACTTTCTTAATAGGAATGGGATTAATCACAATACACAAATTCAAACTTATTTAATTATAACGAATCAGGTAAAAGTCATTTATGAATCAGAAAATTACATTGTAATCTTTTAATACATAAATTACTACATTAATAGCTAATCTATTACACTTGAATTCAATTTTTTAAAAGTAAGATTATTGACTAATTCTATTACAATTTCTAGAAAATCAACAGCCTAGTGAAGTCTTGCATTTTTTAGGTATAATCGATCCAACCAAAGCTCAGTCCACCATATGGAACCATCAATTTCAGCAGGATAACAATGGTAGAATTTCAGCTCTTAGCTTTAGAACTTGCTGATTCAACCAATTAGTGGTCAGATCCACAAGTTATAGCTCAGGTTATCAAGACAAACCCCAAATAACATCAAGGAAACACCATGTTATTCATCACATGCGCAGAAGAAGAAAAGAAAACTACAACAGCTATATATGCAGCAAGTTTTTGATATTGTAAAATTTTAGCTAAAAGGAACAACTTCAAACAAGCCACTAAAATCAACACTTCCCATTTTTAATAGAAAAGGCTACAAGTATTAATGTACTAACCAAGACATTTAGTAGATCATTTCAACCTTAAGCTCACATAACAAAAAATTAATCAGATCCATAGCAATGTAATCAACAACTATATGAAAAGATACTCATTTATCACATGTAATTTACAGCCTTTTGTATGATAATATTTCAAATAGGCAGTTCATTAAGAAATGTGAAATCAGTTCCTTAACAACAACAAAAACCACCAACAAAAACAAGTGAAAATGCTGGATGAAAACTTAGAGAGTGAGTAGCAACCAAAACCAAATAGCAGCAATAGAAACCACCCTAGAAAATCAAGAACCAGCGCTCATAACTTCTCAAAAAATCAGAGTACCAGAAAAACTAGCCTAGAAATCTAACTAGAAAACTGAAGTTTTTAGCCAGAAAAATTTCATGGATTTTTCCTTTGTATTCTGAAGTTTTTAGGTCAAGATATGCTCATCAATGTCTTCCAGAGTAAGGGAGTAACCTTTTCTTTTATACGATATGCCAAAATAGCATCAAAATGGCATATTCTACCCTAAATTCTTTGAGTGTCAGAAAATACAGCAAATTTGGACAGTTGTCTGTTCTTTTTAGCCCAACTCCAATATTTTTCATGTTGAAAATGGGGACAACTGTACAATATTAGAACACTATGATATTTTACTCATTTATCAATCCAATTTTCCCCTTTTCAATACTGATTATTTCAATATACCCGAAATTCTGATCTTTAACTACCCATTAAACCCTTCTAGAACCACTTAGAATCATCTAAATAATTCTAGCATTGGAGTCCCTGACTTTGGTTTTCCAATTACCCTTTTAAGGCTTTCAGAATTACCTTTCCCAACCCTTTTTTTTCTTTACGTCCAATTGGCATTCAAACTCAAATGATTACAGTTTAGATCAATCAGCTTGTCAATTATCACTAATTAGACATTGAATTTGACTAAAACTAATCTAAACAACCTGAGCTAATCACTCTAAAAGAAACAATACAAAAGAAAAACAACCACTAAATGAAAAAACAGAATAATCATGCAACATAGTAAAAATCTAAAAACTAAACCTAACTAGCCTAAATTTTATGCAATCAAAATTAACCTCCAACGTGTTTCAACTAACATCAACAAATGAAACAAATAGACAATACTAAACAAAAAAGAAATACACTGTCATTACCTAAATTGTGCAGGCTAAAAGAAAGAGAAAATGAACATGAAAGAAATCAGAAGATAGAAATAAAAGAAAACGGAAAAGAAATTTTTCTAAGGCTCATTTTGGAGTGGACCAGTTATGAACTTGACCAAATTTAATGGGGTAAAAGTAAACTTGGAAGACCATTAATCAACTGTTCTTAACAAAAACAGTCGACTAATGGAAGTCTTAGGTTCAAATGACCTAAAAACAGACCAAAAAATCAAAAGCGAAAATATTTAGGATTTTGTGGATCTTAGATCTAAGATTCGAGGGGTTCTGGACTTGTTTGAAAGGAGTTGTGGTGATAGATAGAAAGAGGAAGAGAAGGTTGTTAGAGGGTGTTAATTTGATAGGGTTTTGGAGGTGGTCCAATCCCGTAAGGCAATTTCCGGTCGTCGGACCATGGCGGAGATGACGAGGTATAATAGGGCGACTAGGGTTTTTGATTTAGAGAGGGGTGGGGAATGGGGAGTGTTCTGAAGGGTTTGGGGGGCTATTCAGACACTTATAAGGGTTTAGGGTATTGAGTTCCGAGCCGTTGGATCAAAAGAATCCAACGGCTGTGATTGAAGGATGGGGTAAACGGCATCGTTTAGGTTAGCTGGGTCTGGACCGGATATATCACAATTGGGCTGGGGTGGGTGCGTTTTGTGTTAGGGCCATAAAAAGGTTTTGGCCCCAGATTTGGCCATAAATCAAATTCCTCTCTCATTTTCCCTTTAATTTTAAAAATCTTAATTAAATTAATTAAGTCCTAAATTTAATTTTAAATAAATTTAATCCATAAAACCAGGCTAATTATCTATTTATACTATTTACAGAATTAGTTAATCCTAAATTAATAAAGAACAGATTACTAATCTAACATTTAGAGCAGAAATGTAAAAATGAACAATATTTTTATGATTTTTATTTTAACAAAATAATTAATTAATTAATTAATCCTAAAATATGAACACAAAAATCTAATATGGAATGCATGATATTTTGACATTTTTGGGGCATTTTTCATGATTTTAATAAAATTAACGTGCACAAAAAGCAAACAATTAATAAAAATCCTACAAAATCCTATAAAATTGAAAACAACTTAGAAAAATCTATTTTCTTTAATTTTATAGGAGCATTTTGAATAGGGCAAAAATCAGATGCTCACAATGGTATTCAAGTAAAAAATGAGGACATTGTGCCCAGACCACCTCTTTGGGGATCACATTTTTCTATTGAGGTCGTGGATGTAAAAATTGCACGGGTCCATTTAACCTATATCCATTATTTTAACTTTTAACTTGTACTCACTTATTAAATAGCTTCAGCCCCCTTTCTCCTCCTTCGTTTTCTTCTTCTCAACAAAAATTTCATGCTCATCTTCTCCATTTGTCTTAGCCTATCTATTTTGTCTTAGCCTATCTATTTGATCGTTATCAATCAACTTCTTTTATTTATCTTCGTATCCTCTCAAAACTTCTATATAAAAAAAACATAATACATTTAAAAACAAAAAGAAAACTCAAAATATCATTCCTTAAAATTGGTGCATAACAGATATGCGAGGAATCTACCGCAGTTTGAGGACACAATGCAGAGCCTATTTTTTTTTTATTGGTCTTGCATCAAAAATCCTTTTTGGACCAATCCCAAAAACGATACTGCAGTTAGAAGATGTAGCCTATAGTGCATAGATTTTCGAATGAACTTTTTGGCCATATCGCTGTGATTCGTTTGAAAACGTTGGCTAGCAGACCATAAGATGGGATTCTTCTTGCCTGTAAATCTCATTCTCACTTACATTTGCAGATATTCAGCTGGATCTAAGTGAAATAGGTTCATTGCATTAACTTGGGGTTATGCAACTGTTACAACTCAACTGTCACAAAAACTTCAGCTCTGGAATTGAAGTTCGCCAGTTACAAAAACAAAAACTTCAACTCTATAACTGAAGTTTCCCAGTTACAAAACAAAAACTTCCTGCTACTAGAATGCTGAAGTTTTACGTGATTGCCTTTGCTACATCAGAAGTTATGTGAAAAAACATGTACACTTACAATTTTTTTTGCAAAGCGGACACAAGTTAAAACGTGATATAAAAAGCAAGTATATATGCAAATGGCCCATCATGGATTCGGCAAATTTAGTTTTACCATATCCGACTTTGATGAAACCCAAAATTGAGCCCACCAAATGGCCCGTTACAGTTGACCTTTACTTTCAGAATCCATTTTGGGAGGATGAGACAAATAAGATATTTGTGTGCCACTATTAATTTTTGACTAGGTAACACAAGTTTAGGAGAAAAGCGTCATGCTAAAACTGTAAAGCACACTGTACAAGATTTCCCTTAAGCACAAGAATTTTAAGGCATGCTTAGCAAAATTTTAAAGTACGTAACAGCTATGGTGATCATCAGGAGTTTGCCACAAAATTTTGACAAGACTATCATTATAATTGTTGTGTGCTGTAAAATTTTGCCAAGCGTGCTTTAAAAATCGAGCACGGGGCTATTTTCCCAAAAGATATCTTAACATGACCAAAATATAAATAGTGGTTTCAAAAAGGTCCATCCAGGTCAAGAAATTTATCATTAACCAGCTTCATAGGCACGAGATGAATCAACACAAAACTAACTTGATGTAACTATGTTAATCGTTCTCGTGAATCCATTAAACTAAAACATACTGTGAAAAAGTTATTTGCTGATATCCAGACTAAGCTAATAACATTACAGTCAAAAGTGAAAAGCTGCACCCCCTACTACACTGGAAATCGAGTCTCCCTTTACAGCAATTTATTTTACTCCATGCTATCTCTAGTGCTTCCTGCAGCAATTTATCCAAGCAAACAATAAGAGGGTGTACTGGTGCAGCACACAAATAACCAGAAAAAAATGCTAACAAAATTTCAGCTGTGAATATGTGGCAGTTGACTTAGCTAATGGATTCAACAATCGAATACCAATATCATATAGAATGTATTACCCATTGGACAAGACAGGATGCAAGGCAACAAGTAATTCATAGAAAAAACATATTGCATATAAGGTAACATGTTTCAGAAGCACCTTACCGTTTGAATAGGAGACAAAGGAGAGAATTACTTGATCAGTATACATCTAATAGGTGATCCCTCAGCACCAAGCAACCTTAAGGGCAGACAGTGTACATTGTATATGCCAGTTTCTATATCATCCAACTTCAGCCCTTCAACGAGAATGATTTCCTGGAGCATTTCAAACATCATAACTCATAAGAATGGAAGAACAATTACTGGCATCAGAACAAGTAAATGGTCAATAAATTCACTAATTCTGAATAGTATATAGTCGCTTCAACAAAAGGGAACAGAGATAATGCTAAACAATAGTTATCTTCTTTTTTTCCTGAAGAAAATTAATCCAACTTGCTGTCACTATCTAGAGAACAAAGATCATGTCATGGGTCAACCATCAGACATTGACATAATTTTCTAAATGCATGTTCAACTAACTTCCACTTTAGCGATCCAATTCAGATTTCATCTTTTCAGTTTCATTAGGCGAAGCTCCCATATAGAAAAAGATTGAACATGAATGACATAAAAATTCAGTTTCGCTGCCTCTGATTCTATATTTTTTCTTCATAAGGAGAATTTTAGCTAAAGAAGAAAAGGCCAGTGCACTTCAGTCTAAAAAATGGACTCAGATAGTTGACAACCCTCTATAACTCCTAGAAGAGGAAGATGCAAATATTCTGTAGTTCCACGGTAGAAGAAGCTAAGACTGTTATTCATCATTATTGCATGACTATCCAGAACCCTTCAAAAACTTTAAACTGAAAATGAATATAAACCATAATCTAGGTGCTCTGCAGATGACATCCAGCTCATTCATCTAGCGTAGAAGACCAAAAATTCCAACTAGCATCTAACCCAAATCAATGGCAATCTCAAAATTCTGATCACATACCAATTAGCAAATAAGATTGAATAATGTTGTTGGGCCCTTCAACATATTCTCAGTTCGACCACAGGTCAGTAAGGCCAACAAGTTTTCCGATACAAAAAGTTGAAAAGCTGATCTTAGCATTGAAAACGTGATCGCTCATCTAGAAGAGCAGAGCTTTTAAACCAAAATATGCAATCACTTTATGCTGTTTTTTTTCGACTTTTTGACAGTTGATAATGAGTTGGTCACCTGTCCCCTTAATGCTGAGAGCAACTTGACTATGCAGCACCTTTCTCATGGAACAATGAAACAGCAAACTAGAGCCAAAGAATTAGGCAATTCACTACTTCGAGTAAAGCTCAGAATCTTCATTATATACATTTTAACTTCCCCTCCCCCATCCTAGCCCCCCATTTTGTGATGAATATCAGACTCTGCCCATAGGTAACATGAAGGTTCAAGTTAGTCGGAATAAGACTACCTACCCTGCTTTTCAGGAAGACAAGATGGGAAGGAATCAAATCATCAAATGCAGCAACCGACAAGTAATCAATTCCTGAAAAAGAAAAAAGGAAACAAATGTCAGTTACAAATTATTCAATCAGTCATCTTGAAAGAAATCAGGAAGTAAATTATCGCTCATTTACTCTAGCTGAACTTCAGCTGTAAAACACAGAAGCCTCTAATAAGGACAAATTCAAATGGGAGTTCACAATTGAGCACAGAAATTGAAAAAACAATGCCCAGGTTATGGCCAATGAGATTTGTCAGCAGAAGGCAGTAACAGAAAACATAGATGAAGACAATTGATTTACTTAACCACCAATAATAGACAACTAGGACACATTAGTCAGAGAGCAGACTAGTTCAAGCATTTAAACAAATTGCCGCATGATGTTCCATTGACTCACAATATACGGAGTATAAAGTATAGACGAGATTTATGCATCATCATCTATGATAACTCAAAAAATATATTTAAAGCAAGGGTAAGTTTACACCAGCATGGAGCATGCACGGAAGTGCAATCTGAGGAAAGAATTTTAACTATTTACTCTTGATGCCATAATAGAGATGGCAATAATGAGTAGCTGGGTTTTTATGCAGAAACCAAATGTAGACACCAGTCAGGACTAAGCAAAGAAGTAGTAATTGGAGATAGTAGCCATGTCAATCCAGCTTAGACGCACCAAACGAAAAAAGAGGAACCCTTTGGCCATAGAGGTGCAATAGCACACAAAGTGCTGTATATAGTTGACCACTACTGTTAACATAAACACTCAGTACACCACAAAATCATTCACCAATTCCAAAAAGAAGGGAAAAACTAAAAGAATTTGCATCTTTCAATAAGATTCTTAAGATAAGAATGTGCTACCGCCTATCTTACCAACAAGTTTGATGTCAGTGTTATCCACTAGCCACTGCGCTCCATCCTTCATGAATCCGACATAGCTTGTGTCAAATGCCTTTTTCCACATAAGTCGCCTGAAAGTTGAGTTTGCTTAATCAAGAAACAAAGTGCGTTATAACTGTTCATCCAAGTCAGGTAATTTAATTTCCATGCAAAGTGTTGCGCCTAAGGGAAATTGACGCTATTGGCCTTCTTTCTTTGGCAATTAGTTGAAATATGACCAATAACTACATAAACAATGAGTGCGTCAAAATAGAGTTCTCAAACA
The DNA here is from genome assembly GCA_026770625.1 of Nicotiana glauca. NCBI lineage: Eukaryota > Viridiplantae > Streptophyta > Magnoliopsida > Solanales > Solanaceae > Nicotiana > Nicotiana glauca. Next base: position 64,712 of record MU717796.1, read on the forward strand.
GCATACACCTGCACCCCAAGAAGGGGATGGAGGAAAAGAAGAATCCTAGCCTGTTCAGGTAAGGGAGAAAAGAATCCATGACAAATACTAGATTTCTGAAGGAAGATCTCATTCTTCCCACTACATGACAAACCTTAATTGATTATGCTTTTACAGGGTTTTCAAGAAATTTATAGAGCAAGAGTTTTACTAAAAAAAAAGAACAAGAGAAAAGGTTAGAGGAATTAGAGACATATATTTTGTACACAATCCATCTACATTATGTTAGGCTTCCAAAACTGAAATAAAACGTGTGAAACAACAATCGGTAGCCATACAGATGCTTAGTCTGGAGAAATACTTGATTGATACTACTTGAAACGCTTAGCCTTTCAACAATTTGATCATCATAGTTCCCACTCTCCAGGGTCAAGTGAACATATTGAGAATGTGCTCCAAGTTTCACTATGTTTTGCAATTCATCTATCATTTTTATATTTTGGAAGAGTAATCCAAGATCTACACCTCGTAGAGGTACATTCTCCAAAGTCTAAGAGCAGATTCTGCGACAATTTTGTTGATTTTGGACATCCATTTCCAACTTTTACTTTTATTATAAGTGTGCTTTTTATGCATCTAAAGTCTGAGAATACATAATTTCAGTGAGAGCTACAGCAAACATGCAACTTAAGCATAGTTTTAAGATACTGCTACAAGTTACCTGTCAGTATTTAGTGTTCTGAAAAGTACTCGTTTCACTCCCTTGGGGATATGTAAGGATTGCATAACATCCGCTGAATAAAAGAAACAAAAGTATTATCACAGTTAGCTAATATACATTTGCAAACAGCTCTTTTATGCCACCCGATTTTCAGTGAGTATTTCTTCCTCAAAGTTGTTGCACATCTCATATTTTATGCAAGGTAAAGACGGGGGAAGATTTTTAGCTCAACAATGTCTAGTCAAATGATTATATTAATATATTGGAAAATTGAGAAACAAATGATGTAAGACAATAAGCTGAAAATTGATCCAAAATTAATAGGAGAGTTTATCATCCTAGAGACATTTATCATGACAGGGGAGGGGAGATTTACCAGTTAAGTTCTTGTCTCTTGGAACATCAACTACCAATGCAGGACCTGTTAAAGCAAGTGAAGGACGCCATCATTAGTGCATGAAAATGGGTAACATTGCCTGTAAAAAGATAAAACACTAAACACGCCTGTTAAGAAGAGAAAAAATTGATAGTATATAAAAGGTGATGATTCAAATTTAAAAAGAAAAAATAGACAAGGAACAGTACGCTGAAAAAGAAAGAGAATCTAGATCAATTATCAACCATTAAAAGAACCAGAACCAGTCATAGCGAAAACAAAACATTAAGGATCTTTGTAGGAGGTATCCTTCCAATGAAGAAGACAACAACAGAGAAATTCCATTATTCTATGAAAACATTAAAAAACGTTATCATGTCAATGTACCTCTGATGAATGGAAATATTACCAGAGAAAAATGCATCAAATTTGAATACATATGCATTATTAAACAAGAAACACTAAAGTAACAACTGTATCAGATGAAGAACCAAGACAATTACATGTATTGACATCCATAAAGAGCTAATATATGTAGCAGTACTACTAAACTCCCTTTTCTTCTCTTTTTCCCCTTATTTCAGTAATGACTTGTTACGTTTCAGGACTTCCTGTGAGGTTAAAATGTTTCCTAGCTTTTTCTTTTTTAATTGGATAAATAACAAAATGTTTTCCAGTTACAAAATGGACATATATAGCTGCTCTTGGGCATCTGGGAGGATACCAATATCTTAGACTCTAGAATCACAGTCATAAAATCTTTATTGAGCTGAGTATAATACTAGTTAAGACTGAAAATAGATTTCAAAAGAATTGATTCACAAAATTTCTAATTCTCAGACCAGGTCTCAACTGTTTTCAATGATTTGATTTTTTAAGACCTAAATCTCCAGACTCCAATAGCACATCAATTCGAAAGAGCAAGTAAAATTCATGGTCACTACCATGTTTTGAGTTAATCAGAGCCATCAGTTATTAAAAATAGGAACAAGATTGATCATCTTTCTTAAGCGAAAGAGTAATCATATAACTAGTAGTTCTTAATGCTGGCTGAAGGTAGAATTTCCTGGGTTAATACCATTGAGAACTCTAAGGTCAAGGGAATCAACATCAAACCCTGCATCATAATATTCAGCATACATATGTCCTGGTGCATCAACATGAGTGCCAGCATGAACACCTAATCTCAGTTCCGAAAAGTTGTAATCAGAGCCATTCTTCATGCTGGACAAAAGAGTGAGAAACTGTCCAACTCCATCAGAATCCCACGCAGGAGTATTAGGATTGAACTGGTGTGTGATATCAAAAATTTGTCCATCTTCATACACCTCTCTCCTTAAAGGTCTCAAATCATCATTAGATCCAACACAAGAACCCGATTCATCACCGTATCCAGTTGGGTATGCATCATTAGATGATGAAAAGGCAACAGATATTGTACATACAGCCACCAACTCAGCTAATACTAGCAACTTACACACAACCCTCATCTTACTTTCCGAAAAAGGCATGAACTTTGGCAACTGGAAATTAGAAAGCTCAAAGTTATGACTCCACCAATATGGTTATGGTAGACATAGCAGTTGTGAGATTTTGATAAGTACGTATTAAGTTCTATTCAAGACGAGTTTTTTATTCTTGTAAGCAAATCGTGGCCAATATTAAACCACTACTTTGGAGGCCTCAAAAGATACAATTGGGTCCCTACAAGTATATAATAAGTACAAAGTTGCACCCATCACATCAATCTCCAGAAAGAGCTCACGACAAAACAAAGTTTTCAAACCTTACCGCCCTCTGCAAATAAACAGTGGCCAAGAGTAACATGCCCAACGCGCTTTCCAAATTCATCAAACACGTAAACCATCATTTTTTTTTCGTGCATGAAATACTAGTGCACACTTCAACCCGACTGAGTTAAAAGTTCTATGCACCAACAATATAAAAATTCACCTCATAGAGTTACTAAAAGGATAATTTCAAATAACGGAGCAAAAACTTCTTTACGGTGTTAGTATTTATAACTATAATCCTAATCTAATACTAGTGTGTTGTACTAATTAAGTGTAATATGCAAGTATTAGAGGAGAAAAATTAAAGGGATGGAGATTGATAGTTACCGTTGAGAACTTCGAGGTCGAGAGTGTCGATATCAAAGCCGGCATCGAAATAATGATCGTAGACATGACCAGGAGCATCAATATGAGTGCCGGTGTGAGTCGGAAGTTTCATCTCGGAGTTGTTAGCAAGAGACCCATTCTTCATGCTGTTTGGTAGCCACAGGAATTGGCCAAGCCCATCTTCTAAGCCCCACGACGGCATATCAGGGGTTAATCGGTGAGTGATATCGAAAATCCGGCCGTTCCCGTAAACTTCACGGCGGATTGGAATTAGGTCATCGGAACCAGTAGATTGACAGGAGGTTGCGCTATCAATGCCATAGGGTGAGGGATAAGCTGAATCGGCGAGTGAAACAATCGGATTGAGAATTACTTGTGAAAGAGTGATTAGTAGAAGCAGGAAAGTAGGGACCACCATCTCGTCGGCGGATCAATGAATGGTAGCCGGAAGTTTGAATTTTTGGACGGAGGAAGAAGACTCTGTTAGTGACAGTATCGGCTAATTATTTGTAGCTATGGTTAGCGAAGTCGACTTGAAAAACAAATTGGGTAAAAGGATGATGATTATATAACACTTTTCAATTGGATAAAAGACCCGAATTTTGGGGGGTTTAATTTGAATCAAATTCTATTGACTGAGGGAATGGATAGTACTTTATACTCGAACTGAAGCATTAAGCGGATAATGTTAATGTTTCAGTGGGAAGTAAACACTGTCATTGGATTTTTCAGTCAGGTAAGAGTTTTATTTGCATGAGGACAAAAGCTTATGAAAAATCGTTAATCGCTTCCCATCGGTGTGTAAAATTAACACATTGTATTATGAAATCGATAAACCAATGAAATCAAATGTGAAAATACTACAGCAAATAAGCAGTTAGGTGACAGATATAGAAAAGAAAATCAAACATATAGAACGGTACCCTCTAATACCCGCTACGGCGTGCATCCCGATCCATTTATCTATCGTAGACAGCGCTCATTAGGTGTGTGCAGACTTCGGGAGGGGCCCCTAACGGTCCAAGCGCAATTTCAAGCAATCTCGCGGCATCAACTAGGCCCTCGGCCTCGTATTAATATCTATATAATACTGTTGCGACGCGCAACTCGATCCCACAGTATCTTCACAACTGTCCCTTGGCCATACTTAGTTTAAAAATCATATATACCCCTCGGGCATTTAGGAAAATAGTAGTTCTCGGCCCAAACATTATTAGAAATATCATTTAAGCTTCAAAAACTGAATAAAAATGGCTGAATTGTAAAATAGTAGAAAACGGTACGATTGAGTTCAAGTAATAAATACAAACATTGAGAAAATAGTGGTAAAAACTCCCCGAAGGGTTCAAATAGTTGGCAAGAAGCCCAAATATAACAATCAGCGCAAATAATAATGATAAAAAATAGGCTTCAATCAAATACGCGGTAAAAACATCACTCAGGACGGACCAATTCACAATCCCCAATAGTAAATGATCCCACGCTCCCCATCAAGCGCGTGTATCACCTCAATATAGCACTACGATGTGCAAATCCGGGGTTTCAAACCCTCAGGATATCATTTACATTCATTACTAACCTCGAACCAGCTAAAGCTCTAGCTCGCTATGCCTTTGCCTCTCAAATCGGCCTCCTCGCGCATCGAATCTGACCAAAACCACAACGAATACGTCACAATAGGCTAAGGGAACAAAACCCAAGCGAAAGCAATCGAAAAAATATCAAAAATTCCGAAATTAGCAAAACTCGAGCCCCGGGCCCACTTCTCTAAACTCATAAATTTTTACATCAATGGGTTCCTTATCTCTCCACGAATCTATGCATATAAAGAACACCAAAATCAGAGTCTAAATGACCCCTCAAATCCCAATTTAAAATCTCAAAATCTCAAGCCCTAGTTCTTCTATTTTTGGCTAAATTTCCATGAATTTCAAGGTTGATTCCACAATATAATCATGTTTTTTGGTTCATAAAACTTACCTCCAATCAATCCTCTTCGAATCCCTCTTTAATATCTCCCAAAGAGCTCTCAAAATGTTCAATAATGGTGGAAAAATGACTTAAGCTCACGGAATAAAATGTTTAAAACCTTCTGCCCAGTTCCTGACATTCCTTCATCGCGTTCGCGACCTCAGTCTCGCGAATGCGAAGCACACTTTTTAATTCCTCAAAAATAACCCTACGCGAACGCAATAGGGTCCTGCGTACGCGATGCTTTAAATTCCCAGACCTACGTGAACACGAGTACATAAGCGCAAACGCGAAGAACAATCTTCCACTAGGCCCCAGCCCTTATACGCGAATGCGATCGGGCTGATGCGAACGTGAAGCTCAACCCCCTTAGCCTTCCCCGAACGCGAAGGCTTAAATTCCTGCCTTCCAAATTCCTTCTTCGCGAACGCGAGGTACTTTACGCGAACATGAAGAGATAAATCTCTGCAATACCTGAAATTAAAATCTGCAACTCCTCAAAGCCAAAAATGGTCCGATTGACCATCTGAAACTCACCCAAGGCCCCCGGGACCTCAACCAAAAGCATCAACACTTCCTAAAACATCATTCAAACTTGTTCCAATCATCAAAACACCTCAAAAAACACCAAAACCATCAAAACATTGAATTCAAGCCTAAGTTCTTCTAGAACTTTCGAAACACGCATTTGATCAAAAACCTGACCAAATCACCTCGGAATGAACCAAACTTTTACACACACATCCCAAATCACATAACGAAGCTACAACAACTCTCGGAATTCCATTCCGACCCTCGGATCAAAATTGCACCTATCAACCGGAAATCGCCAAAATACTAACTTCGCCAATTCATGCCTAATTCTACACCGGACCTCCAAAACCACTTTCGATCACACTCCTAAGTCACAAATCACCACCCGAAGCTAACCGAACCATCAGAACTCACATTCGAGCTTTCTGACTTATAAGTCAACATCCGATTGACTTTTCCAGCTTAAGCCTACTTAAAAGAGACTAAGTGTCTCATTTCTTACCAAATTCACTTCGAACTCAAACCAACCAACTCGAACACATTAAAACATGGATAACGAAGCATAAAGAAGCAGAAATGGGTGGGAAAAAATGGAGCAGTAACTCATAAGACGACGGGTCGGATCGTCACATCCGCCCCAACTTAAATAAATGCTCGTCCTCGAGTGAGTCAATAAACATACCTGAAGCCTCAAACAGGTGAAGATATCTGCTTCGCATCTCCTGCTCGGTCTCCTAGGTAGCCTCCTTCACGGGGCCGACCTCTCCATTGCACCTTCACTGAAGCTACATTCTCTGATCTCAACTTCCAAACCTGTCACGACCCAAAATCCACTAAGGGTCGTGGTGGCGCCGGACACCTCTATCAGGCCAGCCAACTAACTTATTAATTAATTCCTCTTTTAATACTTTTGAAAATCTAAGGTTTTTCCTTCCATTTTT
>MU717796.1:82441-101004 GCA_026770625.1 Nicotiana glauca
ACTTGCTATTTTTAGTTTAAGCGGTTGGGTAAACAACTATTTGGGTTAATTCTTCTTTCAAATTCACCTGGGCGAAAGTTCCACTATTGGATTGTACAAAGCGTTCGGGGTTGATTTACAAGAATAGCTTTGGAAGTAGGCGATCTTTTTATAACCCACTTGCCCCATGGACATAAATTCTAATGTAACACATGTTGCCTCTTGCTCGCCCATATGCAACACTTTTGACTTTTAGCCTTATTTGCCATGGGGCAAGCAGGAGTGAAAAGATCAAAATAATCTATTTTCAAGGTCATTGGATTTAATCTCCTGAATTGTTCCCTGTTTGACTTCATTTACTTCTTGCAATATATTATCTATAATGAGTTACATATTTTGTAAAAAACAATACAACTATGTAAGTTTAATCAACTAATTATAATTCGATTGTAAAAGACATGCAAGATTTCCGATCAAGTATTTGAAATTTTTATTATTTTACCAGTAAAATTCACAATTCACTACTCCAGCTAAATTTTAACCAACAATTTTAGAATTTATTAATTTACCTAACAAATTAAAAAATATTATAACACAAAAACAATGACTAGATAAATAAGACATAAAAACTGAAGTGCTTTTAAATATTAATAACAGCTTATAATAAGCAAATTCAATACGACTTTTACTCGTCATAAAGAGAAAATCATTTGGGTAAAATGGACACCCCTGTCAAAAGACCATTATAAGCTCAAAACTGATGGGCTGCTATTGAGAATCCTGGTAAGGGAGGTAGGGATGTCGATGAATATTTGAAAACCAACTAAACAGATCGAACCGTACTGTACCGAACCGATTTTTAGGTTTCTTTTTAAGAAACAGTATATTTATATATAAATTTATAATCACACCGATAAGTACGGTAGGTTTTTTATTTTATAAAAATAAACCGAAAAAATACCGAACTGTACCGAATAAATTTTACATGTGAAAAATATATTTATCTATTAAGTTTAAATATAATAATATAATGTTAACTTTTTCTTTGGGCCTTGGAATTATGAAAAATATTACAAGCCTACAAGTAATTAAACTCAAAATACTAATTTCTAAAACCTATTATGCTACTTCTACTTAAAGAAAGTTATTTCAAGTATCTTTATTAGCAAGACACAAAGTATTCTAGCGATTATGAGTAACAAACTACATGTATTGAATAAGTTTCCTTTCATATAATATAGATGTATCTTTTTGAATATTTAATCTTCTATACACTTTATTCTTGAGTCCTAGCTTGGTTAATATCTTTCAACTCGTGTAATTTATATTTTATTTGCCTTTGTTTGATTTATTTACGTTGTTGTAGAGTAGTTGATGGATCTATACTCTAGTCATCTTTTATTTTTAATTCATCATCCTTTAAACAGTAAAAATGTCTAGAGAGTTTTGTTGAGTCCTATAAAAGAACGTATATTATTGCATTCTACATCTATTGGTAAATTTTACATAATATATTAAAAAATACCAAAAATTAACCGAAACGTACCGTTACCGAAGAGAAACCGATATGATTGGGACGGTTTCGAAAAGTCTAATTTTGGTTATACATAATAAAATAACCGAAAAATTATTATGGTACAAATTTTATAAAATAACCGGCCAAACCGAACCATTGACCACCCTAAAGGGAGGCGTGGGAGGAGTTTGCAAAAATTCCAGCAGAAACTGAGTCCTAGATTCATGGGAAACCTGCAACACACCACAAATACACAAGCATAACTCTTTGCTATTCTAAAAGGATTGCAGATTGAATAACAAAGAGAGCTCACGCCACTGGAAATCAACACAAACTCTATTGAGGTAATAAGAATGCCTAACTTAGGCAAATATGTATTTGACACAATTATTTTTGAATGCAGGTCAATAATCCTAAGATTAGGAGACGTGGCGGTAAAGAGCAGCTACAGGAAAACGAACAAAGACCTGATGGAAAAGGAGGATGCAAGCAAGGAGCTTTTTGATAACATTATTTTATGACAATTCTTCTAGTGTTTGCAAATCAAGCTTTTTGGGCAAACATGTTGTCACGACCCACAATCCACTAAGGGTTGTAGTGGCGCCGGACATTTCTGTCAGGCCAGCCAAATAAATTATCAATTAATTCTTCTTTTAATACCTTTAAAAATATAAAGTTTTTTCTTCTATTTTCATAAATAAACTTTCACCACTTGAATTTAAATTTAAATAATAACAATAGTACATTCCTTCGAAAACTATCCCAGAAACCCGGTGTCACAAGTACATGAGCGACTATTGATAAGGAGAATAAAATACAACACCTGTCCGAAATACAGTGGACAGGGAATAACATACAAAATACTGAAAGGAACTACACTAGCTGTGGGTCGCCTTGAACAATGCAGCTCACCTAGTCCCAGCGTCATCCATGCTGCTATGCCCAGTAGGCTGCTAGAGGTATATATACCTGTGAAACAAAAGTGCACATAAGTGTAGTATGAGTACGTAATCAACGTGTACTCAGTGAATGTCCCGCCTAATCCCGAAGGGGTAGAGACGAGATGGTCAACTTTGACACACTCTAATGGTCCAACGATTATTTATTCTCAATATACATATAAATCAGTAGATTTATTTTCTAACATGATTTTTATGCAGATAGAGGAAACAATTAAACACATAATTCTTTCATAGGAAATTTTTCAAGATTTCTTTTGATTATTAACAAGATGGTCTCGAGCCAGAGTGAGGCATGTAACGACTTAAATAAATCCAGGTAGCAATACAAGCATGCACAAATCATACCGAGACATCGGCCCGATCCGACAAAAATAAATGTGCACTTGTCGAGGGTCGACGACGCGCCTATAGATGCATCTATTAATCTGCCGAGGCGTTCGGCCCGGTCCAAAATAACCACACACAGACAGACAATCAGTCAAGAAGTCAACATGGAGCAATTATCCAAGAAAGTCGAATTCTCTTTAATAATTTAAGAAAACGAAGCTTAAGTCTCTTTAGACATCCATTTATTAATTTAATGTGATTTATTACCCCGCTCGCGAATCATCCATGCGACGCGGGTACATGTAAGATATATGCTCAGATAGCCAATTAGAATTTTATCGAGGAGTAATTATTCAAATAAGCCAATTCTCTGTTTAACAAATTCAGGAAATGATGTTTAATATCTTTTTAAATTCGTTTACTGATCAAGGGTGATTTAAACAATTCAAGTCATCAATGGGTTCATAATTAATCCAAGTATAACATGTTGATGGGTCCTAACTACCCGGACAATAGCATAATAGTAGCTACGCACGGACTCTCGTTACCTCGTGCATACGTAGCCCCCACAGATAGGAGAATATAATCAATTATTTCACCTATGGGGTAAATTTCCCCTCACAAGATTAGAAAGGAGACTCACCTCGCTCCGAAAACTCAAAATCAGCATTCTACATTCTTCCGAGGACTCCAATTGATGCACCACGCTCCAAGAATACCAATGGTTACGCAAATCCATTAATATATGCTCAAATATTCATTACAAACTAATTTATAGCAATTCCTAACCCCGATCAAAAAGTTGACCAAAACACCCTTGGGCCCACGTGCCCGGAATCCAAAATTTTCAAAGATAAAGTTTACCCGTGACCTTAGGAAGTCAAATATATAATTTTCTCTTAATTCCATACCCAAAATCGTGGCTAAATTCCAAGAACACAGTATTTCTAGGTCTTCCTCTAACCCTCAATTTTATACCCATTTTCATACTAAAATCCATACATAATTAATATATTTAATTCATAATAGGTAGAAATAACTTACCTTAACATAGTTGATGAACAACCATTCTTGAATCCTCCCAAAATCGCCAAAGCCATGAGAAATGAGGGAGAAATGGCCAAAATTCGACTTTTAAAACAATGCTACTACCCCAGCTACTTCCGCTTCTGCTGAAAATTTACCGCTTTTGCGGACAGTAGGCCGCTTCTGCGGCTTCCCTGGCTAGCCCCTTTTCGCTTCTGCGATCATACCACCGCAGATGTGGTTCCGCTTTTGCAGAGCCTTGACCGCATCTGCGGTCCTTCCCCAAGGCCCTCTCTTCCGCTTCTGCGATGCCCCTTCCACAGATGCGGTTCTGCTTCTGTAGAATTTAGACCACATCTGCGATCCTCAAGCTTTGGACCAAAAATCGCATCTGCGGCGCCCCGTTCGATTCTGCGGTCAACTAACCACAGAAGCGAAAACACCAGCAACCAGATCCTTCAGCCTTCTTCAAAATTCCATTTTGATCTGTTAACCACCCGGAATCCACTCCAGGCCCCCGGGACCCCAACTAATTATGCCAACCAGTCCCAAAATGAATTACGGAATTGCTCGAGGCCTCAAATCATAAAAAACAATGCCAAAACCATGAATTACACCCCGATTCATGCTTTATGAACTTTGAACTTTCCAACTTCTATTTTCGATGTTTAAACCTATCAAATCACGTCCGATTGACCTCTAATTTTGTACACAAGTCATATTTGACATTACGGACCTACTCCAACTTTCGGAATCGGATTTCGACTCCGATATCAAAAAGTCAACCTCCGGTCAAACTTCTGCAATACCTTCAAATTTCTATCTTTAGCAAAATGGCTTCAAAATAATCTACGAACCTCCGAATTCACTTCCGATCGCGCTCCCAACTCCAGAATTACCATACAGAGCTATTCCCAGACTTGGAATCCCAAACGGACATTGATAACACTGAAATGCACTTTAAGCCAAATTTAAGAAATTCCTTCTAAAATGCTAACTTCCACAATAGGCGCCAAAATGCTCCCGAGTTATCCAAAACCCAATCCGAGCATACGCTCAAGTCCGAAATCATCATACGAACCTGCTGGAACCTTCATATCCTGATTTCGAGGTCGTTTACTCAGAATTCCAATCCTAGTTCATTCTTTCAACTTTAAGCTTCTCAAATAAGATTTTTTTTCATTTAAATTTAACTCTGATCTTTTTGGATTTAAATTTCGACCATGCGAACAAGTCAAAATTCCTGAAATGAAGTTGCTCATGGCCTCAGACTGCTGAACGATGCGCTAGGGTTCGAAACGACCGGTCGGGTCGTTACATTCTCTCCCACTTAAACATACGTTCGTCCTTGAACGTGCTGAGAACTACACCGGAGTAGTCTAAAAATCACTGTTTAGCACCTTAAACACCTTCCCGTGTTATCACAACTCAGTTGAGCACATTAGCTCGATAAGTTCTGAAGATACTCCCTTTTTATTCAAGCAATTAAGCCTTAGAACCCAATTCCAACATCCGGAATTCTATGCCAGGTCTGTTTCCAACATACGATCACTGTATCAATCACTATACGTTGTACTCAAACATGACTGCATAACTATGCTGAATTCACACTTTGCATCACTTTACTCATATGACGACAATAACATTCCTGTTTGAATTAATCGAAATTCCACGAATCCGATGCTCCTATTGAACCTCATGACCTACATAGGTCCTACTCTAACTATTACAATACCGTCACAATGAATGAGATGTCGAAATTCATAATCAACTGCCGAGCCAACCAATCATCGAGTCTATACTTTTGACAAGAACATTGCTACATTCTGAACCAAGTAATGATCTTTGCTCCTTAATATACTTCATATAATCAGATTGCACTAATCCGAAATCCCACAATCTTATCTTACCCAGTATGAACTGCTCAGGCAATAAGCCACTCCGAATGCGATCACCAGTCTCATATGACGCCACAATGTGCCAATAGGCCATCAATCCAAACACAACACAAACGGAAATCGAACTCTAGAAGGAATTACCTAACCCCCGCACTAACATGGACTTTCTTTACAAGATAGGAAGCGAAACACACAAAGAAATAGCATATAGAAAAACCAGACTCGACATCACACTGTTGCGGCACGCAACCCGATCCATATATAGATCTTACATAAGGAGATTGCACTTCGAGATAAACCTGCTCATTACAATAAAATATCAAATTTCGATCGTAAGCACACTAAGTTCATAATACCATCCCTGAGAAAATACATAGCGCTATAGGCTACTAAACTCAAGCACAACTGAGGTGCGACACAAGATCTGAATCACAAGAGCCATTCTGCTCACATAACGTCATCTCCACGCGGAACCTCAACACACAAGGACTTACTAAGCCGTCTCACAACTCATACTGTGCAATACATCATTACCTGGAATAGATGATGACAAGATAACACCTCGACTGTTCCTCCATAGGGAACGCTCGTTGAAATGAACACAACTGGCCTGATATAAAGCCCTGTTCACAAATAAATCAATCCACCGATTTCAAACCGATTTCTGACTGCCCCAACTTGGCCAATGACCTTTCAAAGGTTCGTAGTAACTCCCTTTTGCCTCACATCACATAAGGATAACCATCATAACCGGAGCAACCTCCTCAGTTCATAACCCAATATACAAAGTGCCCTACAGGCATAAATTTTCATATTAATGATATTACCACAATCCTCATACTTGGTTTAAATCTTTAGCCAATCCAGTGAGTACCTGTCACACTTATACAGTCTTCCCGTGGGACACGCTCCCACAATCTTCCGAAATAATTAACGGGTCCGCACATCTAAATCACCGGGCGCACTAACGTTGAAAAGAGATCAAGAATCCTTAACCAGGATGCAAAGCCTCTTTCACAACACATCGCTCCCAGGGGACGCTGAATACACTACCAACTTACTTTAATCATTCGACCCGTTCCTTGCTCATCCGAGCCCGTGACATCCTTGTCAACACCGAACTGCAACCTTGATCCTCATTTCGCATCTCCATGCTACTCACTGCACCCAACGTGCCAACATATGATAGAACACGATTTTTTATCATAACTTCGAAATCATTACCATTTTAACAATTCATCATATACAAACTTTCCACTTAACTCACTTCAGGAGATCCATAGAAACACACAGGTAATTTCCCATAGCCGTAGAATATGCCAATCTGCAAGTAGTGGTCCAAGCCACCATAGCCCTTCCGGAATCCGCTTTCACTTAACGAGTCATAACAGAAGAATGCCCCTGATAAATCATCAATCACGGCGGCCGACAAACCTCACACGTACCGCCACAAATCAAACACATAACTCGATCATGCTTAATGAATGGACTGCAAACTCCAACATGCCAAATTCAACTATGGCTAACCAATCCCTTTCCCTCCAATTTATCCTTGATTGCTTTGGAAATAATACTAATTCCCTTCAACGCATAACATACTCCCTGTACACTCGCCCCGAGTGACCTTGAATTACGAGACCATGCTGTCTCAAATCTCACGAATTATTTCACGTTTCTCAAATGATACACCACAAGGTGACGCATCATAGAACATTCTGGGTACCTTCTCATAAGCTGCTACAAAGCTTGATCCTCAGTTGTACTTATAGGCATGAAATTATTTGGTACCACACTTTATCTTTTGAGTTCCACTAGGACCGTTATTGAGAGCCACCCTCTCTGACTCAGTCCCGAATATAATCAACCCCATGAATCTTCTAGCACATTAATACCCTCTCAATGAAGCACTTGGCAGAACCACTCCCCTTTAAACCCGCTTCTATACAAGACATACATTTTGAAACTTTTGCCAAGTTCGAATATGAGCCCATAAGGATAACCATAGCACATCCTTAATAATTCTTCCGCCCAGTTTACTATTTATGGTCCTTTCTCGTAGCTGAATTAATCCATCAATAGGCTGATAACCAGAAATCACGCAAGTAGTTAATTATACAGCCCAATCATAAGCGGTGGGACTCTTCTACTTAGCTTAAAGCCATCACTCCACCATTCCTGAGTTCGCCCGATCTTTTTTACCTCTTGTTGACATAACCTCGTGCCATAAGTTATCAAAATTTCTCAGAGTCTTCCTGTAAATCCCTATCTTTCATATTTTGAATCATTAACCACATTCGTACGACCGATCTCTTTGTTGAACAACCAATATAATTCTTTGCAGAAGCTTCGACAACCGCGCGACCGCTAACCTGCTCACGGGGAATAACCCACCTAGGGGAATCACCTCCCGACATCTTCCCACGTAGCTGCACGAGGTACATTCACTATGACACCAATAGCCCATCCTGGGTCCGAGCTCACCTTCTTGCTGCACTAGTCCATTCACTTCTCGCGGACATCAGTTAAATGTGCGGCAACATCCTCCTAATTTCAGGGTTTTGCTGCACCCTTCTCCATTTCAAGCAGCTCCATTCCGCTATATCAATCTTCTGCCGCACAATAGCCCATACTTCACATCATACCCGTAGGCTTCAACCACCAATCACTAAAATCCCCCAAATTCGATCCAAACTTGCTTTAGGCGCATAGACATCCTACTACCAAGCCCATATGCAATACCCACCACTCTCCCACTTTGGCGGAACTCATCTATTCAATTAACCACTCAACCTTGCTCCTCATACTTGGCCTTCCAGGAGCTTTAAACGCCACCAGACACTTCCCACATGTCCTTCCTCATACTTTACTACTCAATTGTTGCCTTAAATAGAACCTATATTCGTGGCACTTGAACCAACAATAGCTGCAAATCTTTAAGCCTTTCCAAAGGTCATCTTTATCGATCCGTCAGCATTAAAAATTCTGATTCGATCTTGAACCACCGCACCATGTGACAACTGACAGTCGTATCTCCAATACTATTTCCTAATATCCTGCCATAAAGGCAAATTGTAGCAGATTATAACATCGACGAACTTGGTACGTTCCAATAGGACCACGACACCCCATCATAGAAGAAAATCTCCGCCACACTTGCAAATGCCAAGTCTCATTACTTTCACTAGCCCATATCTGACCATTCTTAATCTGACAGCCTTTTCCCCCACCGAGAATAAAATACTGAATCCCTTGATTACACGCTGAGTAAACTCCCTTCAATTCATCCACTACCCCGACACGTGGGCAAACATCCTTCCATCACAACAACATTGCGAAAAATTGCTCATGAGCATCATGGCAACTTGTGCCTAGCCTCATGGCTCTTAGAAGTCCTGTTACTAAGCTGAATAATAGAATACCCTTCCATAAAGAGACTATAATAGTCCAATCAACTATACCGGGAAAAATTATCCCGCACCACATTTGTAGTGCCATTTCAATTCTTAAAATTCTCGATTTCAAGCAAGCGCTCGCACCGCGTAAGATTGAGTAGGAAGGAATCAAAAGCATAAGCCTCAAAGGAATAGAACCACATGATAAGGAAATCAAGAAGGGAAGTACTCCTAACAGCCCTGTAGCCTCCCGAGGATAAGTACAGATGTCTCCGTACCGATCTGCAAGACTCTACTAGACTTGCTCATGACTAGTGAGACCGACGGGAACCTAATGCTCTAATACCATGTTGTCACGACCCAAAATCCACTAAGGGTCATGGTGGCGCCGGACATCTCTGTCAGGCCAGCCAACTAAATTATCAATTAATTCTTCTTTTAATACTTTTAAAAATCTAAGGTTTTTCCTTCCATTTAATAAATAAACTTTCACTACTTGAATTCAAATTTAAATAATAACAATAGTACATTCCTTCGAAAACCATCCCAGAAACCCGGTGTTAGAAGTACATGAGCGACTATTGATAAGGAGAATAAAATACAACACCTGTCTGAAATACAGTGGACATGGAATAAGATACAAAATACTGAAAGGAACTATACTAGCTGCGGGTTGCCTCGAACAATGCAGCTCACCTAGTCCCAGCGTCATCCATGCTACTACGCCTAGTAGGCTGGTAGAGGTATATATACCTGTGCAACAAAAATGCACAGAAGTGTAGTATGAGTACGTAATCAATGTGTACTCAGTGAGTGTCCCGCCTAATCCCGAAAGGGTAGAGACGAAATGGTCAACTTTGACACACTCTAATGGTCCAACGATTATTTATTCTCAATATACATATCAAACAATGGATTTATTTTCTAACATTATTTTTATCTAGATAGAGTAAACAAGTAAACACATAATTCTTTCAAAGGAAATTTTCCAAGATTTCTTTTCTTTATTAGCAAGATGATCTCGAGCCAGAGTGAGGCATGTAACGGCTTAAATAAGTCCAGGCAGCAATACAAGCATGCGCAAATCATACCGAGGTGACGGCCCGATCCGACAGAAATAAATGTGCACTTGCCGAGGGTCGACGGCGCGCCTATAGATGCATCTATTATCTGCCGAGGCGTTCGGCCCGGTCCAAAATAACCACACACAGACAGACAATCAATTAAGAAGCCAACATGAAATAATTATCCAAGAAAGGCCAATTCTCTTTAATAATTTAAGAAAATGAAGCTTAAGTCTCTTTAGAAATCCATTTATTAATTTAATGTGATTTATTACCCCGCTCGCAAATCATCCATGCGACGCGGGTACACGTAAGATATATGCTCAAATAGCCAATTAGAATTTTATTGAGGAGTAATTATCCAAATAAGCCAATTCTCTGTTTAACAAATTCAGGAAATTATGTTTAATCTCTTTTTAAATTCGTTTACTGATCAAGGGTGATTTAAACAATTCAAGTCATCAATGGGTTCATAATTAATCCAAGTATAACATGTTGATGGGTCCTAACTACCCGGACAATAGCATAATAGTAGCTGCGCACAGACTCTCATCACCTTGTGCATACGTAGCCCCCACAGATAGGAGAATATAATCAATTATTTCACCTATGGGGTAAATTTCCCCTCGCAAGATTAGAAAGGAGACTCACCTCGCTCCGAAGACTCAAAATCGGCATTCTACATTCTTCTGAGGCCTCCAATTGATGCACCACGCTCCAAGACTAGCCAATGGTTACGCAAATCCATTAGTATATGCTCAAATATTCATTACAAACTAATTTATAGCAATTCCTAACCCTGATCAAAAAGTTGACCAAAATGCCCTCGGGCCCACGTGCCCGGAATCTAAAATTTTTCGTTTACCCATGATCTTAGGAACTCTAATATATAAGTTTCTCTTAATTCCATACTCAAAATCGTGGCTAAATTCCAAGAACACAGTATTTCCAGGTCTTCCTCTAACCCTCAATTTTCTACCCATTTTCATACTAAAATCCATACATAATTAATGTATTTAACTCATAATAGGTAGAAATAACTTACCTTAACATATTTGATGAAGCATATTTCTTGAATCCTCCCAAAATCGCCAAAGCCATGAGAAATGAGAGAGAAATGGCCAAAATCTGACTTTTAAAATAATGCTACTGCCCCAGCAACTTCCGTTTCTGCGAAAAATTTGCCGCTTTTGAGGACAGTAGGTTGCTTCTGCGGCTTAGCCCCTTTTTGCTTCTGCGATCATACCACCGCAGATACGGTTCCGCTTTTGCGGAGCCTTGACCGCATCTGCTGTCCTTCCCTAAGGCCCTATCTTCCGCTTCTGCGATTCCCCTTCCACAGATGTGGTTCTGCTTCTGTGGAATTTATATCGCATTTGCGGTCCTCAAGCTTTGGACCAAAAACCGCATCTGCGGTGCCCCGTTTGCTTCTGCGGTCAACTAACCACAGAAGTGAAAACACTAGCAACCAGATCCTTCAGCCTTCTTCAAAATTCCATTTTGATCTGTTAACCACCCGGAATCCACCCTAGGCCCCCGGGACCCCAACCAATCATGCCAACCAGTCCCAAAAAACATTACGAAATTGCTCGAGGCCTCAAATCATAAAAACAATGCCAAAACCATGAATTACACCCCGATTCATGCTTTTATGAACTTTGAACTTTCCAACTTCTACTTCCGATGTTTAAACCTATCAAATCACGTCCGATTCACCTCTAGTTTTGCACACAAGTCATATTTGACATTATGGACCTACTCCAACTTCCGGAATCAGATTCCGACTCAGATATCAAAAAGTCAACCTCCGGTCAAACTTCTGCAATACCTTCAAATTTCTATCTTTAGCTAAATGGCTTCAAAATAACCTATGGACCTCCGAATTCACTTCTGATCGCGCTCCCAACTCCAGAATCACCATACAGAGCTATTCCCAGGCTCGAAATCCCAAACAGACATTGATAACACTGAAATGCCCTTCAAGCCAAATTTAAGAAATTCCTTCTAAAGTGCTAACTTCCACACTAGGCGCCAAAATGCTCCCGTGTTATCCAAAACGCAATCCGGGCATACGCCCAAGTCGAAAATCATCATACAAACCTGCTAGAACCTTCAGATCCTGATTTCGAGGTCGTTTACTCAGAATTCCAATCATAGTTCATTCTTTCAATTTTAAGCTTCTCAAATGAGAGTTTTTTTTTAAATTTAAATTTAACTCTGATCTTCATGGATTTAAATTCCGACCATGCGAACAAGTCAAAATTTCCGAAATGAAGTTGCTCATCGCCTCAGACTGCTGAACGACGTGCTAGGGCTCGAAACGACCGGTCGGTTCGTTACACATCTCAGCAATTGTTTTCTCTAGAAAATTTTGGTGAAATATTAATACTTTTGATTATAGCACAAGGTTACCCCCCCTGAAAACATTGCTACTGCCTTACCTTAACTCTCTCTCTCTTATATATATATATATATATATATATATATATATATATATATATATATCAGAGGCGGTTCAATAGTATTGGAGGCTTAAAGCCAAGACGTAATGAGAGGCCTTAAAACTAATTTTAAATATTTTTATTAAAGTTTATTTTTTTTTACTTTTTTGAGATGCAATTTCATCTTGACGATGTAAAAAACCCATTTAATTTTTGTTGTATCATTACTAACCTTTGATAATTTTATTACGTTTAATTTTGAATTTTTTCTTTTCACATGACCGTCAACTTAACTAACCACGTAGCATTGCCTCCCAAAGTAACAATCATGTAGACTTTTGTATTTACAAAGATGGTACTCCCTTTGTTTCAGTTTATGTGAACCTATTTTCTTTTTGGTCCGTTCCAAAAAATGACCCCTTTCTAAATTTGGTAACAATTTGGCTTAAACTTGGATGTGATTTTCAGTGATTCGGTTAGCTTCAGGAGATGATTTATCACTTAGGAGAGTGATCAAAATTTATTTTGGAGGTCCGATGTAAAATTAGGCTTGAATTGGCGAAGTTAGAATTTTGGCGAATTCCGATTGATAGGTGAAATTTTGATCGGAGGGTCGAAATGGAATTCCAAGAGTTTCTGTAGTTTTGTTAGGTGATTTTGGATATATGTGCAAAATTTCAGGTCATTCGGACATCTTTTGGTTGGATTTTTGATTGAATGTGAGTTTCGGAAGTCTTGAAGAAACTTAGGCTTGAATCCGAGGTGAATTGATGATTTTAGTGTTGTTTGATGTGTTTTGATGATTGGAACAAGTTCGTATGATGTTTCAGGATATGTTAGTGCCTTTGGTTGAGGTTCCAGGGGCCTCGGGGTGATTTCGGATGGCTAAACGGAAGAGTTTTGGACTTAGAGTATTGCAGGTTTTCAGCTGTGTAATTGTAGAGGTTTTGTTCATCGCGTTCGTGTGGGTTGTGTTGCGAACGCGTAGAGTAAAGTTGAGAGGCCTGGAAAATGTTCTTCGCGTTCGTGTGGCTTAGGGTCGCGTTCGCATTGTTCTGTGGAGTATACCATAGCGTTCGCGTAGAAGGGGGCCCGGGGCCCTGTAAAGTTATTCATCGCAATCGCGATGTAGCGGCCGCGTTCGCGTAGTTGGAGAATGTAAGTAATCGCATTCGCGTAAAAGGGAACGCGTTCGCGTAATAGTAGAGCTTAAGGCATCGCGTTCGCGTTCAGGAAGACGCGTTCGCATAGAGTAAATTATGGTCAGCAAGAGTTTGTTCATCGCGAACGCGGGTGCTTTGACCACATTCGCATAGGGTAAAACCTGGGCGTCCAGAGGGCTTTTTATATTATTTCATCCGTGACCCCATTCATAATTTCCTCCATTGTTGACCACCTTAAGAGCTTTTTGGTAGAAATTGAAGAGGGTTTTGACGGGAAGTGATTGGAGGTAAGTCTCGTGACCTAGAAACGCTATTTTATTGAAGAATCAACCTTTAATTCTTGGAAATTTGGGTGAAAATTTGAAGAACTAGGGCTTGAGTTTTGATATTTCAAATTGGGATTTGATAGGTCATTTGAGCTCGGATTTGGGAGTTCTTGGTATGTATGGACAAGTGGCGAGACGAGAATCCGGCAATGCGAGTTTTGTAATTTTTCGAGAAGTGGGCCCGGGGCTCGGGTTTTACTAGTTTCGAGATTTCTGCTATATTTTGATTGTTTTCGATTGGGTATTGTTCCTTTGGTATAGTGTGATGTATTAGCTCCGATTTTTGCTAGATTCGACTTGCGTGGAGGATGATTTGAGGGCCAAAGGCATCGCGAGCTAGAGATTTCACCGGTTCGAGGTGAGTAATACTTGTAATTGATATCCTGAGGGTTTGAAACCCCGGATTTGCATATCATAATACTGTATTGAGGTAACTTGCACGCTGGATACGAGCATGGGGTAGAGCACCGTTGAGGATTACGACTTGGTTCGTCTCGATTGTTGATTTTTACAGGTATTGTTCACCCGGTAGCGGGTTTTGAGCTGATTGAAGGTATCACTATTGTAGCGGAGTAAGGTGACCACTGGCATCCGCGACACCTGATTTTTCCTTCTTTGATTTTAAATTTGATTCATGTAAATTACAGACTCTGTAGTTGTGTTCAGGCTTCTTTAGATGCTCATGACTTGTGACACCCCGGTCGGGCTGAGTTGGGTGGTAAATATCAGTTATTAATGCCATTAAGTCGTATTATTCATTCATTTATGTTGTTAACTATTGAAAAGGGGCATTGTTGTTCTATTGGCTGGCCTTGTGTTCACGAGAGGCGCTATTACGACCGGGTTTGGGAATTGGGTCGTGAAAGTTGGTATCAGAGCCTAGGTTACTAGGCCTCACGAGTCATGAGCAGGTTTAGTAGAGTTTTGCGGATCGGTACGGAGACGTCTGTATTTATCCTCGAGAGGCTATAGAACCTTTAGGAAAACTTCACTTTCTTGGAATTCTTATCCTGCGTACTTGATTCAGCTTGAGATATAACTCTTGAAATTCCTTCCACACGTCTGTATGTGCACGTGCACTCAATATTGTATGTGCCTTGATGGCTTATAATTCCCCGATCAAGGGGCGAGATGCGATCTCCATGAGTTTGATGTTGGGCCAGTCTGGAGGACATGAGGCCGGATCTTTGCCTATGGCTTGAGCACCGAGGTGCTGATTGTGTGAGCAAATATTTTGAACTTATATATTCGATATTGTCCCTCAATGGCCGCTGTATGTCCATGTGATGAGTATGTTAGTATTGCGAGGTGTATCTATATGACTTGGTAGTGACAAAGGAGTCTGCTGAATGATAGATGAGCTGTTAAGTGTTCGTTTTCTATTGTGATTTGTTGTGTAGCCCCGAGTTATGGGCACGTGGAGAATATTTTTGTGTCTCCTAGTTGGGAAGTGAAGTACATTACGTGTGGCAGTATGAGTTCAGACTCAGGAAGACTAAATGGCTGTGTTATGTGTATGATGGTGGAAGGTGTGCTGAAATACTAAAATGAGGCGAAGCAGGTGGGTTATCTCATGCAGAGTGTTCTTAAGTGGTACGATTCTTATGTATACTGTTAAAAGATCTCAGGTGTAATTGAAAGGTACGTGTTGTAATTTGAAAAAAAAAATTGGGTTGCTTAAGAAAGTGGACTCAGCTGATGTAGGGATGAATGTGAGATTTGCAGAGGATTATAGTACTAGATGATATGTGTTTTCACGAACTTGTAAATGATTTGAGTTTAATCTCATTGTGGCATCATTAGAGCAAAAGTGTTATGAATTGTTAAGTTTGTCTTGATGTATAGCTTCAAGCCAAGTTGGGGAGGTTGCTATTGATTAGCTGATTGCACGGGTAGGAGCTATGTTGGTTCCATTTCGAGATAGGATGGTGCATCAGTTCTGGTTGCAGAAATTAAGCCGAGGATGGCACGTGTGAAGGAAAATTTTGATAAAGGTTATGCGATGCTTCATAGATGTGTGAAAATAATAGGATGTCTTGAGTTGTTGCTGGTAAAGAATGCTCAGTGTATAGAGAAGGAAGATGGTTGTTTGTATTGGTATGAGATCATGTTCTGCGATGTTAGAGTGCTAATAAGGCACGAGTAGTTCTGTTCGTTAAGTCAGATAACTTACAGTTGTGTAAGAGTGAATGACTCTCGAGAATGGTTTTATTATGTTCAAGATTTGGCATGTAATGACCAGGTGTCTTAAGGTTGTGTATGTGGCTAGGGACTATGTTTTCATTAGAAAAAATCAAGACTTATGGTATTTTATGTTAATTATGGGATTCTATGTATCAGTATCTGGAAGGTAATAGTAACGAATTTCAGATTCGCAGGAAGTTCTTCGGGGTAAAGTACTCTGGAATGTGGTATTTCTGGGAACGGTTGAGAGAGTATCCAGTGGCCATGGGTCTTAGACAGTGTGGTCTTATGTGCGAGTCTCATGTGGTAAGCCTGGATTGAGGCATTGTGATGCTACATCGAGGGAGAAATATCAAGTGGATGATGAACAAAAAGAGAAATTTGATAGATGGAATAGCTTGATAGTAAACCGAATCGGTATGGTAAGGATATAATTAATTCTTCGTATGTATTCGAGGTAATGAGCTTTTACTGGTATTATACAGCAAGGCTCTTGAGTTCTGACAGCTTGCTTAGCTTGGTTCGGGTAGAAGGATTCAGTCTTGGCAGTTTAGCTTGTGCAATGGAATTGGGAGAGAGAGTTCTTGATGAGTTTTATCGTGGTTTAAAGAAGTATATATTGCCTATGGGCATGCGAAGCATGGAATGTGTAATAATTCTTCTTCTAGATGGGATTGGCGGAAGGTCCTGGTTGGATGGGTTACAGTTCAGTTCTAAAAAGAAGTTCATAAAATTTCTAGGCAACAGGTAGCCTCGGATGACGAAGGAAATGGTACTGCTAATTGGAAGTGATTTGACGAGAGTATATGTCTCGGAAGAAAGGTAATGTGATTAGACTGATGATACTTTGGTAGTATTGTGGCACTTTCTTGCTAGATCGACTGCTGATATCTGAGTTTGTTTGATGGCACAGGGGAATTTTAGAATATCTCTCGTGGAATGATTGGGTACTCGAGGTGTAATATGTATTCATATTGCAGAATTTGGGATCAGGTACAGTGATTCGGGTGCTATATGGAGTTGGGGACTGGGAGTTCTCAGGTTCAGACTATATAGCGGTTGTGGATAGTGTGTGTTGGTACCGTTAGCAGCTATTGGGGGTTTGGAAGCCCGAGTGGATCTTTCTGCTATATTAGATTCTGGATATGATATTGGGGTGTAGACTGGTTGTCTCAGTGTTGGGTAATTCTAGACTATTGCGCTATGGGTTATGTCGGAAAAGGCCACAGGTTGCGTGGCGAGGTGCATCGGACTATGTTCTAGCTGAATGGTTGTGTTCTAAAGACCAACGGACGGCTGGGAAGGATTTCTTTCCTTAATTGGGCCTTTGTGGCGGATGTCAGTGTAGAGGTTTCTACCATCGATTCGGTATTGAGGGACTTTTCGAATGCGTTCCTTATGGCCGGGCATATCGCCGGGCGAGACTGTGGATTTCAGTATTTATTTGGTGTCGGGCACCATATCGTACGGCTCCGGCATGAGTTATAGTAGTGGAAGAAGCAGCTTCAGGCTTCTTAGTAATGAGTTTGTTGGTAAGATGATTGGATACGTGTTTAGCTTGAGTTGGCTTGGTTAATCCCGAATTGTATTGATGAAGGATAGGTTGATTCGATCGTTATTGAACCTGGTAGTGATTTGGGGAGATCTATGAGTTGCTTTTCTGTGCTGTGAGGCGTTATGATTTTTGGACTGTGGGCACATATAGTGCGGTGCTATCGAGATTGATAGTGGAAGTTGAGTTTTGTAGCTTACAATGCTATAAGTAGATATCATTATGCACTCAGTATGCTTAAGACCGATGCTCGGTATTTTGTTATAATGAGCAAATTTGGCTCGATGTGCATCTCCCTATGTGAGATATTTGTGTGTATCGGGTGGCACGCCGCCACGGGTATGTTATCTGGATCGGGTTGCACGTCGCAACAGTGTGATGTTGAGAATAGTTTCCCATATGTTACTTGGTATGTCTTGGTTCTTGGTTTCTGAGGAAAGTCCGTATTGGGTGTTGCTCGGCGAATGGCGCATCGGTTGTGTCCTTTCAAGATTGAATGGTGTATATTACTTGCTTCACCGTGGGTGTGATGGATTGCTTGGTTTCAGACATCAATCTGTGTGTGGCTGTCTATTTTGAGCATAGAAACTTGAGGTGCTTCATATGTAACAGTGTTTGGATAAGATCGTGCATGGTAGCGAGGCTACTTGGAGATTAGACCCTTCGGGGTAGGTTCAGGTATTCTATTTCTATGATGTGGGATGGGGTCCCAGCCTTGTGTTGTGATGGTACT
>MU717796.1:101439-120714 GCA_026770625.1 Nicotiana glauca
GGCTTAGGCCTGTGATGAGGTGTCATATCACCAGAGTGGTGCGTTGAATTCGAGGTGATCGTTGGAGTCATTAATGAATGCGAACAGATGTGATTTCAGCTGATTAGAGGGTTTATATCGAGGTTTGGCCCGAAAATCTGTTGTGGTATTAGTCAACAAGGAAGTGGCTTCATGTGTGGGTGACCTGAGGAACGGTTGCGATTTATCGCATATTTTATTTATCGTTGGCAGTATATGAAAGTGATAGAATAAGACTTTAGCTAATAAGAGGTTCCTATCGGTAATTGAGTATTGGGGGCAACTGCTGTAAATAGTGACTATCATTTCGAGTGTTGGATTGTGTGGTATATTGCATGATTTTACTTGAGGTTGCAGGCATGGTTTATTGCAGCTGGTTCGAGTTTATTCTGAATATTGACGTGAGGTTCTGATTTTGAGTATGATCTCGGAAAGTGCAATGTGGTTCTACGGTTTATGGCCTAGATGGACTGTGAAATTTTAGTGGAGTTGTGTTATCGGACCTATGTAAGATAGGGTGATGAGGGATCACCCCGAGTATATGCTTGGTAAGGTCATTTAGCTATTGGTTGGCTTCTAGGACAACTATGGGTACGCTCGAGGATGAGCGTTTGTTTAAGTTGGGGAGGATGTGATGACCCGACCTGTCGTCTCATGTGTTACTATTCTGTATTTCCCGTTTATTTCTTCTTAATATTTCATTATCGGTATGTGGTGTGTGAGAGTTGATTGGGATTAGTTTTGATAAGAAATGAGGCACTTAATCTCCTTAAGGAAAGCTTAAGTTAGAAAAGTCAACTGGATGTTGACTATTGATTTAGAGGACTCGGATGTGATTTTCGGTGATTCGGTTAGCACCGGGGGATGATTTGTGACTTAGTAGCGTGATTGAAATTGATTTTGGAGGTCCGGTGTAGAATTTGGCTTGAATTGGCGAAGTTAGAATTTTGGCAAATTCCGGTTGATAGGTGAGATTTTGATCCGAGGGTCGTAATGGAATTCCGGGAGTTGCTGTAGTTTTGTTAGGTGATTTTGGATATGTGTGCAAAATTTTAGGTCATTCGGACGTCGTTTGGTTGGATTTTTGATTGAATGTGAGTTTCTGAAGTCTTGAAGAAACTTAGGCTTGAATCCGAGGTGAATTGATGATTTTAGTGTTGTTTGATGTGTTTTGATGATTGGAACAAGTTCGTATGATATTTTGGGATATGTTGGTGCCTTTGGTTGAGGTCCCGAGGGCCTCGAGGTGATTTCGGATGGCTAAACGGAAGAGTTTTGGACTTAGAGTATTGCAGGTTTTCAGTTGTGTAATTGTAGAGGTTTTGTTCGTTGCGTTCGCGTGGGGTTTGTCGCGAACGTGTAGAGTAAAGTTGAGAGGCCTGGAAAATGATCTTTGCGTTCGCGTGGCTTAAGGTCGCTTTCGCATTATTCTTTGGAGTATACCATCGCGTTCGCGAGGGTGGCCCCAAGTTCACGTAGAAGGGGGCCTGGGGCCCTGTTAAGTTGTTCATTGCGATCGCGCTGTAGAAGTCACGTTCGCGTAGTTGGAGGATGTAAGTCATCGCGTTCGCATAAGAGGGAACGCGTTCACGTAATAGTAGAGCTTAAGGCATCGCGTTCACGTTCAGGAAGACGCATTCGCATAGAGTAAATTATGGTCAGCAAGAGTTTGTTCATCGCGAACGTGGGTGCTTTGACCGCATTCGCGTAGGGTAAAACCTGGGCGTCCAGAGGGCTTTTTATATTATTTCATCTGTGACCCCATTCATAATTTCCTCCATTGTTGACCATCTTAAGAGCTTTTTGGTAGAAATTGAAGAGGGTTTTGATGGGAAGTGATTGGAGGTAAGTCTCGTGATGTAGAAACGCTATGTTATTGAAGAATCAACCTTTAATTCTTGGAAATTTGGACGAAAATTTGAAGAACTAGGGCTTGAGTTTTGATATTTGAAATTGGGATTTGATAGGCCATTTAAGCTCGGATTTGGGAGTTCTTGGTATGTATGGACTTGTGGCGAGACGAGGAATCCGGTAATGTAAGTTTTGTAATTATTTAAGAAGTGGGCCCGGGGTTCGAATTTTGCTAGTTTCGAGATTTCTGCTATATTTTGATTGTTTTTGATTGGGTATTGTTCCTTTGGCATAGTGTGATGTATACGCTCTGATTTTGGCTAGATTCGACGCACGTGGAGGACGATTCGAGGGGCAAAGGCGTCGCGAGCTAGAGATTTCACCGGTTCGAGGTGAGTAATACTTGTAAATGATATCCCGAGGGTTTGAAACCCCGAATTTGCACATAATAGTGATGTATTGAGGTGACTTGCACGCCGGATACGAGCGTGGGGTAGAGCACCGTTGGGGATTGCGGCTTGGTCTGTCCCGGTTGTTGATTGTTACCGCGTATTTAACTGAACTACTTGTTATTATCATAATTTAGACTGATTGCCATGCTTTGGGCTTCGTGCCGATTATTTGAATCCTTTAGGGATTATTATCACTGTTTCCATGATACTTAGCATGTTAAATGATTTCAGTCCTGAGTTAAACATTGTTTTGAAATGTCCAGACATGCTTCTAAGGTTTTAAAACTTAAACTACATATTTTTAACGTTCGGAACTGAGAACTGTTATTTGAATATTGCACTAGTGGCTTATGTGCAATTCTGGAATGAGCATGGATCGGGCTGCGCACCGCAGCAGTGTTATATGTGCATCTCTGTACTGAGGATGGAATGAGCATGGATCGGGCTGCGCACCACAGCAGTGTTATATGTGCTTATGTGCAATTCTTGATATTGCGCCTGGGCTGTAGGAGCCCCTCTGGAGTCTGAACCCCCACAGTGGACGCAGGTACCCAAATGGATTGGGCTGCGCGCCGCAGCGGTCATATGCATTGCATTGCATTCATGCATTGGTTCCTGTTTGTGCTACGTGGCATAACATTCAACACTCTCAATCATTGGCATTCATGCTATTTCTTGCACTATTACCAGATACCCTAGTGTTATTTGTAATGGAGTACTGTTGTGCCCGAGGGGCTGACTTATGTGCGGACTTGCACTATCTGATTATGCATTCAATTGCTCGACTGTTGGGAAAAGGATATTTTCAAAAGAGGTTTTTAACTGAGCCAGATATTTTCTAAAGGATTTTCATGAAATTACTGTTTTCTCAAGGGTCGTACTGTCCTATATAGCATGATGAAGTGCTTTATATGTTTTCTTACCGCTCAGTTATTATTTACTCTTATTACTCATTGAGTTGGAGTACTCACTTTACTCCCTGCACCTCGTGTGCAGTTGCATGTATTATTCACCCGGTAGCGGGTTTTGAGCTAATTGAAGGTATCACTATTGTAGCGGAGTAAGGTGACCACCAGTGTCCGCGGCACCTGATTTTCCCTTCTTTGATTTTAAATTTGATTCATGTAAATTACAGACTCTGTAGTTGTGTTCAGGCTTCTTTAGATGCTCGTGACTTGTAACACCCCGGTCGGGCTGACTTGGGTGGTAAATATCAGTTATTAATGTTATTAAGTCGTATTATTCATTTATTTATGTTTGTTAACTGTTAAAAAGGGGCATTATTATTCTGTTGGTTGGCCTTGTCTTCACAAGAGACGCCATCACGACCGGGTTTGCGAATTGGGTCATGACACAAATACTCGGGGGCCCTTTTTGGCTTGTTTAGGATCACAAATTCAAAAAATCTTCATTTTTCCTTAAACTGCATGTCCAGTCAAACAAGTTCACATCAATTGAAATGGAGGGAGTAATATTTTAGGATCTAATTAGCTTGAAGCGTGCCTATAGAGATCTTGAAAAAGATGTCTTACAAAGTTAGAGTTGTAAATAAAATTTATTCAAGTTAGAGTAAGATGAACTAGAAAGTAACTACAATTTAATTGCCTTTCACTTTCATATGAATTTTCTCAACCAACCCCAAAAAAAGGGAACATAAAATGTAAAATGATGTTAGTAACGATTGGTGACAAGGTAGCAAAAGATGGTTGAAAAAATTCTTATAACTATTAATATTAAATGCAATTAATATTTAAATTACATATTAAAAAAGTAGCTTTTGGGGCCTCTAATTTTGTAAGGCCTAAAGCGGTCGCTTTAATAGTTTGGGGGTTAAGTCGCCTATGATATATAGTGTGTGTGTCTCTCTCTCTCTCTCTCTCTCTATCTATATATATATATATATATATATATATATATATATATAAAAAAAATAGTCCAGTTAACCAAAATAGAGAGAGAGAGAGACTCGGCATGGATGACTTCTATATTAATGCTACAAATAAAACAGATCCTTTCATCTGCCTAATTCTTTATTTTTCAATTCCATCCTAATTCTTTAATTTTTTTTATTCGTTTTCTTAAGAGTATGTTTGGAAAGCCACATGATAATTGAAATCGGTGTAATTATTAGGTAATAATTATATAACTTAGTAATTACACAATATAATAATTACGATGACATATTTGTTTGTCATAATGTAATTACAAGGGTACTGTTTGGTTGCACAAGTGTAATCACATAATTAGCTTAAATTTTAAATGAAGTAATTATAAAAACTTAAAAGTTAATATAATAAACATATGCCTATAAATGATTTTTTATAAGTATAAAAGATATTGGATCTGGTATTTAAGATGCATATTTTTTCTTGAATATACATTAATTAGTAATCATATATAACTAATATTGTAAAACTAATTGATATATATAAATAATTGAAATTAATAATATTTAGTTTAATTAATTAAAAAAACTAAAAAAATATATTTTGTGAGAACATCATGAAATGCATGTTTACTAAAATAAATTAATAATTATAAATATAATATCATAATATGATTCAAATGTTTGACAAAATTAATCTATCAATTCTAACTAAAACATGAATGTAACGACCCAACCGGTCGTTTTGAGCTTTTGCACTTTGATCGCCAATTCTCGGCATGACTTGCCCCATGTTATGCATTATGACCGATGTAAATCGTTGGTTTTGGCTTTCAGGAAAATCGAAATAAATTTGAAAGAATAGTCTCAGTTGAAGGCTTTGAATTTGTAAGGGTTGACCAAGAGTTGACTTATTTGTATATGAGCTCGGATCAGAATTTTTATGATTTGGCTAGCTCCGTTAGGTGATTTATGACTTAAGAGCGCGATCGGAATGCATTTTAGAAGTCTGTGAAAGTATTTGACTCGAATTGGCAAAGTTAGTATTTTGGCAAATTTCGGTTGATAGGTGAGATTTTCATCCGAGGGTCGGAATGGAATTCCGAGAGTTTTTATAGCTTCATTTTGTCATTTGGGATGTGTGTGCAAAATTTCAGGTCATTCGGACATCGTTTGGTCGGGTTTTTGATCGAAAGTGTATTTCGGAAGTTTTTGGAAAACTTAGGCTTGAATTCGATGTAATTTGATGATTTCGGTGTTGTTTTATGTGTTTTGATGATTCGAACGAGTTTGAGTGATGTTTTAGGTTGGGTTTACACTTTTGGTTGAGGTCCCGGGGGCCTCAGGGTGATTTCGGATGGCCATCGGGATGAGTTTTGGACTTGTGCAAATTGAAGGCCTGCTGCTTCTGGTATTTCCACTTCTGCGGAAAAGGAACCGCCGAAGCGGTCTCGCAAGTGTGGAAGATAAATCACATTAACGGTTTTCGTGTGGGCTTGGCAGGACCACATCTGACTTTTGGATCGCATAAGCGGTATATGGGGCCTTGGTGATTTTCGCAGGAGCAGACATTTGACCGCAGAAGCAGAGCTGCATAAGCGGAAATGGGACCGCAGAAGCGGATCATGGACACAAGTGAATTTCCGCAGAAGCAGATATTGACTGCAAAAGCGGAAGTCGCAGAAGCGACAATATGACCGTAGATGTGGTAATGACTGGGCAGAATATTTAATTGGTCTTCTTCGTGAATTTTTGAGGGTTTCTCATTTCTAACTTCGGACTTGAAGAATTGTGGACGATTTTGAAGAGGGATTTCAAGGAGATTCGATAAGGTAAGGATTTATGGACTTAAAACACAATCCTATGGTATTATTACATGAATTAAGGCTGAAAATCTAAGAAAACTTATGGGCAAAAATGACGATTTAGGGCTTGAAACTTAAGCGAGCAAAAATTGGGATTTGTGGGGTCATTTGGACTCCGATTTTGGTATTCTTCATATGTAGACTCGTGGCGAGATAAGGAACTCGTTTATGTAAGATTTTCTTAATTTGGAGAAGTGGGCTCGGGGCTCGGGGCTCGGGTTTTGCTAATTTCGGGATTTTTAATATTTTTCGATCGTTTTCGATTTGGTATTGTTCCTTGGGTATATTGTGACATATTCGTTGTGGTTTTAATCAGATTCGACATGCGAGGAGGCCGATTTGAGAGGCAAGGGCATAGCGATCTAGAGATATCGTCGATTCAAGGTGAGTAATGATTGTAAATGATATTTTGAGGGTTTGAAACCCCGTATTTGCACATCGTAGTGCTATAATAAGGTGAATTACACTCTGGATAGCGAGCGTGGGGTAGAGACCATTGGGGATTGTGCTTGGCCCGTCCGGATTAATGAATTTATTGCGTATTTGACTGAAATTTACTTGTCATCATCATAATTTGGGTTGATTTCCATATTTGGGCTTCGTGCCAGCTATTTGAACCCTTCAGGGATTGTTGTTGATATTTCCTCACTGTTTTGATTTTATACTTGAACTCAGTCATGTATTTTCCACTGTTTTTAAGACTCAGCCAAGTTTATTTTACTTTAACACGTGGAATGATATTTCTAACAGTATTTGGGCTAAGCATCATGTTTTACTGTTGCCCTACGTGATTTTGACTGAGTAAGGCCGAGGGCCTGTATTGTGAGGATACTTTTGGATCGGGCTGCGCGCCGCATCATTGAGTTATTGATTTGATATGAGGCCGAGGGCCTAAATTTGATGCCACGAGATGGCTTGATATTGCGCTTAGGCCGTAAAGGGTCCCTCCCAGAGTCTACACACCCCCAGTGAGCGCCGTCGACAATAAATGGATCGGGCTGCACGGCGCAGCGATATGTGGAGCGAGTTGCATGCCGCAGCAGTACCAGTACTGTTTGATGTGTTTACCTTATTTCATTTATTTGCCTTTATCTATTGTTTGTGCTACTTCTTGCAATATTTACCTGATATTCTGGCATTATCTGATAACTGAGTGTTGTGCCCGAGGGGCGGAATTCCGTGCTTATCTGTACTATTTTTTTTGCATTCATTTGCATAACCATCGAAAAGTCATTTTCAAAAGAGGTTTAAACTGATCGAAGATGTTTCGCTAAGGATCTCACAGTTTCACTGTTTTTCTCAAAAAGGGTTTGCACTGTCCTGCACATCATGATGATTTGTTATACATGATTTCTTACTGCTCAGTTGTTATTTACCATTTTACTCACTGAGTTGGAGTACTCACTTTACTCCCTGTACCTAGTGTGCAGATGCAGGTAACTATCCACCCGTTAGCGGGTTATGGCTGATCAGAGATAGAGTTATAGGAGTTAGCGAGGTGGCTGCCAGCGTTCGCAGCACTGTTTCTCTCTCTCTTTTGTTCAGTATCCCAGTGTTGTATATTTTAGACCTTGTAGTTGGATTTTCATTCTAATAGATGCTCGTGACTTTTGACACCCCGATTAGGGCTGTGTTGGGTTGTATTTCCGCTAATTAATATTATTAAGTCATATTTTAGCTGTTCATTCATGTTTAAATTATTTTTGAAAAGACGAGTTGGGTTAGTTGGCCGGACTCGTCTTTACGAGAGGCGCCATCACGACCAGTACGGGGTTTGGGTCGTGACAATGAACAACATGCAATGCGAAATAACAAGCCCATACTATTAAAATAAGTAAATTAGATCCATAAATATAACATAATTTCAAAATCCAAAAAAAAAAGTAAAGAATATAAAATAAATAAGAAATAAATATATGAGCAGTTACATGGAATCAAAGAAGTAAAGGTAGAGAAATAAAAGATAAATAATGTACAAAACAAATATATTTTAATACTAAAAAGATTGAAAAGTAAAATTAAAAAAATTAAAATTAAAATAATAGAAATAAAAAGTTATAAAGAAAATAACTTAAAATAAAACAAATAAGAAATAAAAAATACCAACAATACATGGAATCGCACGAAGTAAAAGATAAATAATGTACAAAACAAATATATTTTAAAATTTAAAAAAAATTAAAAAATAAAAATTAAATTTAAAAAATTAAAATAATGCAAATAAAAGAAAGTTATAAAGAATATAAATTAAAGTAAAAACAAAAAAGAATTAAATTAAAAAGTAACCTTATAATTACACCGTGTAATCACCACTAATTCTCACCTCCCCTTGATAATTGGAGAGTGTAATTATACCTCTCCAATTACATCTAATTTCATGCGGACCAAGTAATTTCTTGATGAGAAAAACATATCAAATTGTGTAATTACACACAATTACATGTAGATCCAACTCCTTGAAACAGATGATAAGCCCAAAGGGTAAGTTCTGAACTAAAGAGGTTACGGCCAAAATAACGCGGGTCATAGACACCCGAAATCTGTAACAAATACAAAATACCAAGTGCTATCTTAACTTGAATTCGAGAAAACTCTCACTCGGGACTATCCATGAAGCCTAAGGGCTAATTTTACTTCGAGTTCGAGCAAATCCTCACTCGATCATAAAATCCCAAGGGCTATCGTAACCCAAGTTCAAGCATATCTGTGATGACCCGGCCCATTGTCACATGAGTTACTGCCCCATTTCCCCTATATTATGTTGCTCCATGTTTCAATATCAGTATTTGAATGGATCGGATAGAATTGAATTGGTTTTAGTTGGAAATGAGGCACTTAGCCTCTAAGAAGGAAGCTTGCGTTGGAAAAGTCAATCGGAAGTTGACTCTATAGTTAGAGGGTTCAGATGTGAATTCCGGTAATCTGGTTAGCTTCGGGGGATGATTTTTGACTTGGGAGTGCGATCGAAATTGATTTTGGAGGCTTGGTGTAGAACTAGGCTTGAATTGGCGAAGTTTGAATTTTGGCAAATTCCGGTTGATATGTGAGATTTTGATCCGAGGGTCGGAATGGAATTCCAAGAGTTGTAGTAGCTTCGTTAGGTGATTTTGGATATGTTTACATATTTTAAAGCCATTCGGACGTCATTTGGTCGGGTTTTTGATCGAATGCGTATTGCGGAAGTTTTGAAGAAACTTAGGCTTGAATTCGATGTAATTTAATGGTTTAGCATTGTTTGACGTTTTTTGAGGATTTGAACAAGTTTGAATAAGGTTGTACGATGTGTTGGTGTCTTTTGTTGAGGTCCCGGGGGCCTCGGTGTGATTTCGGGTGGTTAAACGGGAATTTTTAAGCATGTTGCAGGTCTGGTTTTTTTTTATGGCTTCTGGTATTTCTGTATCTACAAAAAAGGAGCCGTAGAAGCTGTTCCGCAAATGCGGCATGGAGGTCGCAGAAGTGGTCCTTTGAGGGCTTGGCATATTCCGCAGAAGCGGAAGGCTTTCCGCAAAAGCGGAAACCGCAGGAGCGGTTTAAGATCGCAGAAGCGGTCCTTGGGAATTTAAGTGAGATCGCAGAAGCGGTTCTTGACCGCAAAAGTGATCTGGTGGATTTTTAAGTCAGACCGCATAAACGATCAGTTGGTCGCGTGTGCGGTAACCGCAGGTGCGGTTATTTGACTAAAGAAGTGGAAATCGACCTGGAATTAAAGTAAAAAGTGTTCACGAACTTGAAAGAGAAGAAAAATATTTTGGACTTCGACTTAGGCGGTTCCTTTGGCGATTTTGAAGAGAATTCGAAGGGGTTTCCTCAGGTATGAATTATTAGGCTCGGAATATGTTATTATGGTTTAAAAACATGGATTAATTACTGAAATTTGAGGAATTAGAGAGTAAAAATAGAGGTTAGGGCTTGGAACTTAAGGGAGTTTAAAATTGGGTTTCGAATGGGCAATTGAACTTCGATTTTGGTAAATTTGATATATATAGACTCGTGGCGAGACGAGGAACCCGATGATTTAAATTTTGTAATTTTTCGAGAAGTAGGCCCAGGGCTCGGGTTTTGCCAACTTTCATGATTTTTGGGTGTTTTTCGAGTCTTTTCGATTGGGTTATGTTTCTTTAGCCTGTTGTAATGTATTCGTTGTGGTTTTCACCAGATTCGACGTGCGAGGAGGTGGGTTCGAGAGGAAAAGGCATATCGAGCTAGTCTTATTGCCGGCTTGAGGTGAGTAATAGATATAGACGATGACATGAGGGTTTGAAACCTCGGTTTATCACACTATGATGCTATATTAAGGCGAGACACGCACTCCATGACGAGTGCGAGGTCGTTTGTAATTGGGGTTTGTGGCTTAGTCTGCCTCGAGTGGTGTCCAAGTTGTGCTTTGGACTATAGACTGATTAGTAAACATCCTACTTGGATTGTTATGGGTATATTTGGGCTGCGTGCCGATTATTTGGATCCCTTGGGCGACTATTATCACTGTTTCCATGATGCTTAGCATGTTTTCATGATATCAGTCCCGAGTTAAACACTGTCTCGAAATGATTAGTAAATTTCTAAAGTTTTATACACTTAATCTATAATTCCAACTAATTGGAACTGAAAATGATAAACTTGACTGTACCTGTGTGGCTTATATGCATATATCTGGACTGAGTGGGGATCGGGCTGCATGCCGCAGCGAGTGCTACGATGATATTGCGCTTGGGTTGTAGGAGCCCCTCCGAAGTCTGAACTCCCATAGTGAGCGTGGATACCCAAATGGATCGGGCTGTACGCCGCAACGGTCATGTGCATTGCATTGCATTCATGTTTTGAGGTTTATCTGATCTAGTTGTTTCTGTTTTGTTGCAATTTCACCGTTAACTATGCTAAATTGTTAGTGTTAGCTTTACATTGTGGTATTTTTGGGATTTCATACTTTCAGTCATTATATATGTATATTACCACTGAGTTGGAAGTACTCACTTTATTCCCTGCACCATGTGTGCAGATTCAGGTGTCTCGGGAGCATAGTTGAGCTATTTGCTGCTTCAGAGCTTCTCAAGAGTTGTTGAGGTAGCTGCCTGGCATTCGCAGGACCCGACTCCTCCCCTACCCCTTTATTATTTCCGCATTTTTGAACATCAGTATTACTGAGGATTTATTATTCTGTTATCTTAGAGGCTCTAGAATCATGACCCCAGGACTTTGGGAGTTTTATTGGCAGTTGCTATGATTTCCATACTATTTCTATCTAGTATCACTGGTTGGAACTATATTATTTTATAATTTAATGCTATAAACTGGAAATGGGTTGTGTGGTTGAGTTGTGAGTATTATATGGCTGGGCTTGCCTAGCAATTGTGTTGGGCGCCATCACGACCGGAATTGGGGTCGTGACAAGTTGGTATCAGAGCCTAGGTTACTAGGACTCATGAGTTATGAGCCGGTTAGTAGAGTCTTGCGGATCGGTATGGAGACGTCTGTATTTATCCTCAAGAGGTTGCAAAACCTTTAGGAAACACTTCGTATTCTTGAAACTCTTGTCGTGCGGCTTTGTTGTTCTGAGACCTAAATTTTTGTATTCTATTCTCTTGTAGATGGCGAGAACCCGTGCTACCGGACATGACGGACGAACACCATTGCCACCCGCTAGAGGCCATGGTCGTGGTCATGGTCGAGGCAGACCATGAGAGCAGCACCTGTAGATCTACCAGCTGCCCAGGTTCCGGACCAGCCTCCAGCTGTAGATGCTCCAGCAGCACCTGTTCAGGCACCGACAGTGCCTATTGTGACTCCTGGCCTTCAGGAGGCTTTAGCTCAGATCTTATCCGTCTGCACTGGCCTGCCTCAGGCTGTCTCAGCCACCATTGTAGCAGCTACTTCTCAGATCGGGGGTGGTCAGCAGACCCCCGCTGCTCGCACACCCGAGCAGGGTGTTCAGGGATTGCAGAAACCGGGAGCAGCCTCGGCTCAGCCAGTTGCACCAGTTGCCTCAGTTGTGCCAGTCGCACCAGCTTCAGACTTTGTTGTTCCAGCTATGCCAGACGACGAGCAACGTTGGTTGGAGAGGTTCGGTAGGCTCCAGCCTCCGACGTTCAGTGGCACTGAGGGCGAGGATGCCCAGGGATTTCTAGACAAGTGTCAGCGTATGCTTCGCACTCCAGGGATTTTGGAGTCGAGTGGAGTGACTTTTACTACTTCCAGTTTTCAGGGCCTACATTTACATGGTGGGAGGAGTTTGAGAGGTGTAGGCTTGTTGGAGCACTGTCCCTTACTTGGCAGCAGTTCTCCACTCTCTTTCTGGAGAAGTATGTACCGTAATCTTGCAAATAGGAGCTGCGTCATCAGTTTGAGTAGTTGGTTCAGGGGGACATGACTGTGACCCAATATGAGTTAAGGTTTACGCAGCTAGCTCGGCATGCTACTTGGATGATCCCGATAGATCGGGAGAGGATTAGGAGGTTTGTGGATGGTCTTAACTACCCAGTCTGCATTTTGATGACTAGAGAGAGGGTTGTGGCCGCCTCGTTTGAGGAGGTAGTTGATATGGCTCGACAGATTGAGACAGATCGCTATTGGGAGCGTGAGGAGAAGGAGGCCAAAAGGCCTCGAGGTTTAGGTAGCTTCAGTGGTGCTCCGTCTAGGGGCGAGTTCCAGCGCAGCAGAGGTTGTTCCTTTAGACCTCCTCAGTCAGTTCGTACAGAGTCCAGTGGAGCTTCTTCAGGCCATGGTCGTCAGGGTTATCAGCAGGGTCAGTCTTCACTTAGCACCCTTCCATCTCAGAGCTCTACTCCTACTTTTTCAGCCCAGGGCTCGTCTGCACCGTAGGGTTCCTTCAGTCCCCTTCTCCAGCTCCAGGTCGTTGCTACAAGTACGGTGAGTTTGGTCACATGAGGATTCAGTGTCCTCGGCTTCGTGGTGGTCGGTCTCAGCAGAGGGATCAGCCCTCCTCTTCTACTCCATCTACTTCAGCACCATCCCAGTCAGGTAGGGGTGGGGGTCAGACAGCTAGGGGCTGCCCTAGGGATGGAGATCGATCTAGCGGTGGTCAGGCTTGATTCTATGCTCTTCCAAACAAGAGGGACGCCATTTAATCTGATGCTGTTATCACAGGTATTATCTCAGTCTTCCACAGGGATGCCTCTATTTTGTTTGATCCCGGATCTACCTATTCCTATGTATCTTCATATTTTGCTCATTATTTGGGTTCGACCCGTGGTTGTCTTGCCTTGCCTGTGCACGTATCTACCCCTGTGGGTGATACTATTATTGTGGATCATGTGTATCGATCATGTCTGGTGACTATTGGGGGTTTGGAGATCCGAGTTGACTTGTTATTATTGGGCATGGTAGATTTTGATGTGATTCTGGGTATGGATTAGCTATCCCCGTACCATGCTATTCTGGACGTTCATGCCAAGATAGTTACGTTGGCTATTCCGGGTGTTCCAAAGATTGAGTGGCGAGGTATGACCGACTATGTTCCTAGTAGGGTGATTTCTTTGTTAAAGGCCCAATGGATGGTTGGTAAGGGTTGTTTATCGTATTTGGCTTTCATGAGAGATGTCGGAGCTGAGACTCCTAATCTTGATTCAGTTCCTGTTGTGAGGGATTTCCCTGATGTGTTTCTAGAAGATCGGCCGGGCATGCCGCTGGATAGGGACATTGATTTCGGTATTGACCTGGTGTAGGGCACTCAGCCTATCTCTATTCCTGCCTATCGTATGGCACCAGCTGAGTTAAAGGAATTGAAGGAGCAGCTTTAGGAACTCCTAGATAAGGGGTTCATTCGCCCGAGTGTGTTGCTGTGGGGTGCACCGGTCTTACTTGTGAAGAAGAAGGATGGAACGATGAGAATGTGCATTGACTACAGACAGTTGAACAAGGTGACCGTGAAGAACAAGTATCCACTACTCTGTATTGAGGACTTGTTTGACCAGCTTCAGGGAGAAAAGATATTCTCTAAGATTGATCTCTGTTCAGGCTATCACCAGTTGAAGATTAGGGATTAAGACATTATGAAGACGGCTTTCAGGACGAGATATGGGCACTATGAGTTTCTAGTTATGTCATTCGGGCTGACTAATGCCTAGCCGCGTTCATGTACCTGATGAACAGTATATTTTGGCCGTATCTGGATTCATTTGTGATTATGTTTATTGATGATATCCTGGTGTACTCGCGTAGCTAGGAGGAGCACGCGCATCATTTGAGGGTGGTGTTGTAGAGACTGAGAGAGGAGAAGCTCTATGCAAAGTTCTCCAAGTGTGAGTTCTAGCTTTGTTCTGTGGCTTTTATGGGACACGTGGTGTCCAGTGATGGTATTCAGTTGATCCAAAGAAGATTGAGGCGGTGCAGAGTTGGCCTAGGCCGTCCTCAACCACTGAGATTCGAAGTTTCCTCGGTTTGGCGAGTTATTATCGCAGGTTCGTTCAGGGTTTTTCATCTATTGCTTCATCCTTGACAAGGTTGACGTAGAAGAATGCTCCATTTATGTGGTCGGATCAGTGCGATGAGAGCTTTCAGAAGCTCAAGACAGCTTTGACCACAACTCCAGTATTAGTATTGCCATCAGCTCAGGTTCTTACACGGTGTATTGCGATGCTTCGAGAGTTGGGATCGGATGTGTATTGATGCAGGAGGGTAGAGTTATTGCTTATGCTTCTCGTCAGTTGAAGCCTCATGAGAAGAACTACATTGTACATGATTTAGAGTTGGCTGCTATAGTCCATGCGTTGAAGATTTGGAGGCACTATTTATATGGCGTATATTGTGAGGTATTCACCGATCATCGCAGCCTTCAGCATTTGTTCAAACAGAAGGATCTTAATTTGAGGCAGCGGAAGTGTCTTGAGTTACTCAAGGATTATGACATTACCATTTTGTATCATCCAGGGAAGGCCAATGTATTAGACGATGCTTGAGCCGAAAGGTGATGAGTATGGGTAGTTTAGCGTACATTCCAGTTGTGGAGAGGCCCTTTGCAGTTGATATCCAAGATTTGGCCAATCGGATGGAAAGGCTAGATATTTTGGAGCCTAGCCGGGTGTTGGCTTGTGTGGTTTCTCGATCTTCCTTGTATGACCGCATTAGAGAGCGCCAGTATGATGATCCACACTTGCTTGTCCTGAAGGACAGGGTCCAGCATGATGATGCCAGAGATGTAACTATTGGTGATGATGGTATGTTGCGGATGTCACACCTCCTTTTTCACTACACCCGCAAGGGTATTGAAAAGGGAGTTATTTCCAACTTGAAGTGACAATCGAAACGGGATTATTTAATTAAAAATCAGAGTCGCCACTTGGGAGATTTATGGTGTCCCAAGTCACCGATTTAGAATTCCGAATCGTGAGAAATTATGACTCTGTTAACAGTCTGCGAACCAGAAATCCGGATAAGGAATTCTATTAACCCGGGAAAAGGTGTTAGGCATTCCCAAATTTCGTGGTTCTAGCACAGTTGCTTAACTATTATATTCGGCTTAATTATCTGATTTTAGTACATGTTCAAACCTATGTGCATTTTTACCTTTTAACCGCTTTTGATTATTATTATTTTATAAGAATTGCAACGTCGTGAAAACATGTTTCGAACCGCGTCACATAAATGCGCCCGCGATTTTTGACACACTTCGACTTCGTTGGGATTTGGATTTGGGTCACATAAATGTGCACACGAGTTTAGGAAAGTAGATTATTAAAATACGCGCCTAAAAGCAACTACGCGTTGCAATTTGCGAGGGCCATGAAAATTCGCTAAATGCACGCCTCGATTTCTAAGGATAAAAATATTAACTAAACGAGGGCCATGCAATTTAAGATTTGTTTCGGCACGGCAGGCCTCAAATAATTTAAGAGAAAGATTTTGCTATTCGAAGTTGTTATAATAGGGTTACATGAAATGCATATGTGACTAGAGATTCATGTATCGTAACCATGCCAAGAGAACCGTATTCATGGCCATGATAATTTATTAAACATAAATAGAAGAAAAAAAAGGGCAACTACCTTTGCATCACAAGTTTAAGAATTTCACAATTTTAGCACATATGAACTAATAATGAGAAATCTGCAACGATGTAATAGAAGAACCAACAATAATTAATTAAGTATTTCATCAAACCAAGATCACGTGAAAACAAAAGAAACAGATTTTCACCTAACCTACTTCACATGGATTTATTCGTTCTCAATATACGAACATCTGTCAAACTAAATTCCAAACAAGAGAAATCTACAAGCACATTCAAACATTATAAAGCAATAATGGAGAAAGGTATTTATTTATTGAATATGAAAAAGGTAAGAAAACTGAACCTTTCATTAAACACATCTTCTTTGATATTGCATTATAGGACTTTAGAACAAAGAACCAACAACATTGATTCTGCGACAATACAAACGCCAAGGCAACAAAACCCACGAACAAGGAAGCTCTTTTTCCCTGATCTCCTCTGTGCATGTGTTTGTGCGCGCGTGATTTTCAGGCTAGCTTCCAGCGAGTTTGGTGGCTGTCTACGGCGGATTTGAGTTTCGCTAATTTCTGGCGACTTGGAGAAAACAATTGAAGGTGTTGGTTACTGTATGAGGGAGGTTGGTGGCGGAGTGGTGATCTGTTTGTGTATAGGTAATAGGTGTAAAGAAGATGAAAAAGGGTCTTCTATGGGTTTCCTCCTGAAGAAGATTACGTTCAGGGGTCCTTTTGTTCTGGCTGCTTCTGACCTCTCAAATTTTCAGGCATTTTTTTTGTTCAATTTTTAACTGATTTCTATTTTTGTATTGCCGCCCCTTTCTCATGTGTAGAGTGTGTATATATAGTAGTGTATAGGGTGTGTGTGGGGAATAGTTTTGAGGGGAAAATATTTTGGAGAAGGTGTTTTGGGGGGAAAATTTGGGCTTTTCAAATGTTTGGTCAATTTGAATTTAAAACCAAGCCTTTTCACTTCCCTCTTCTTTTTGTTGTTCTTTTCTTTCTTTAATTAATTAAAAACCAAAACTAAATTCCTAAATTAATTCAAATTGTAAAATTAAGCTAATTATCTAACTATGTAAAAATGATCATTTTTTTGTGATTTTTTATTAATAACACAATTAACTC
Organism: Nicotiana glauca; assembly: GCA_026770625.1. NCBI lineage: Eukaryota > Viridiplantae > Streptophyta > Magnoliopsida > Solanales > Solanaceae > Nicotiana > Nicotiana glauca. Next base: position 118,599 of record MU717796.1, read on the forward strand.
AATGTAAGTAATTTCTAAATACAAATTGAACCTAAGGTGACATGAAATTAAAATATGACATTTTTATTGTTTTTCTATGATTTTAAAAATGTTAAAAATGTCTGAAATGTAAGTAAATAAAGAAAAATACCTAAAAATCAATAAATTTATTTTGGTCTATTTTTAGGAGTCATTTTTATATAGGGCAAAAATCACGTGCTCACAGCTGCCCCTCTTTGCTCGGAAACACGAAGAGTTTTCGTGCAAAGACAAAGTGAGCGGATATGAGCGATTTTTGCCCATTTGAATACTCTGTGGGAAGCATTTTTGAAAGATTTGTCCGACCGAACCTTGCTTCAAAGGTTGCCTACATATCCTTGGCTATAAAGGAATCATGTCAGTGTAATTCAGAAGTGAGTGGGATGGTAGAGTATACCGAGGTGAAGAGCCGGTCGAGGTGCCGTTCTGCCGAGGTTCCGGTCCATGGTCCTGTTATTACATCAAAATCAAAAGAAATGAAAAGAGACTAGCTAAGCCTGTCAACTATGAGTTACAAGATTCCTATCTATAAGTCTTCTGAAGCTTGATCTTGAGTTTTGAATGGTTTTTCATGCAGACTTTAGATTTGAACCTTGGCGCTTGTTAGCTGCAGGTGCTAGCTCGTTCTTCTTTAGCTTTTTGGACCAAAACCAAGTATGCAGTGCTTGTGACCTCAGCCATGTCTTGAGAAGCGCATATCTTTCATCAACTTCTATATTTGGATTCACTTCTTGGATTTTCTCTCTTTTTCTCAGATCATGACTAACTTTTGTTGATCATCTCGGACTGTTGACTTGCATTCTTCCCGCAAGCCTCTTTTGTTGCTGACCTGAATCGCATTCTGAATTGTTTTGCCCTTTCTCCGAGTGATGCTTGACCGCTAAAACTTGAAGTATATGCCTCTATTCTCCAGGCGGGCTCCTGATTGCTGACGCTCAAACATTATTCCCTTATTCTCCAGGTGGTCTCCTAACTTCAACAAAATAGACAAAGAATTTTTTATTTTTTATTTTTTATTTTTTATTTTTTATTTTTTTTGCCCCAGTTTGGTGGCGGGGTACAACATGTTATCAAAATATAAAAAATTGAAAGCTAAAATTTTAATTGTACTTCCCTTGTTCTCCAGGTGGGCTCCTGACTGCAACATAATAGACAACCAAAGAAAATTCTTCTGCCCCAGTTTGGTGACTGGGCACATCATGTTATCAATTATTAAAAAGCTGAAATTTGACTTGTACTTCCCTTGTTCTCCACGTGCCGCCTGACTGCTGAAGCTTGAAATGTATTCCCTTGTTCTCCAGGCGGGCTCTTGATTACTGAACTTGAAAAGTATTCCCTTGTTCTCCAGGTGGGCTCCTGACTGTAACAAAATAGACAAATAATGCAAATTTTCTGCCCCAGTTTGGTAACTGGGTACAACATGTTATCAAATATTAAAAATTAAAGGCTAAAATTGAATTGTACTTCCCTTATTTTCCAGGTGGGCGCCTGAATGCTGAAGCTTGAAATGTATTCCCTTGTTCTCCAGGTGGGTGCCTGCTTGCAATGCTTGAAAAGTATTCCCTTGTTCTCTAGGTGGGCTCCTGACTGCAACAAAATAGATAAACAAAGAAAATTTTCTGCCTCAGTTTGGTAACTGGGTACAACATGTTATCAAATATTAAAAATTAAAGGCTAAAATTGAATTATACTTCCCTTATTTTCCAGGTGGGCGCTTGACTGCTGAAGCTTGAAATGTATTCCCTTATTCTCCAGGTGGGTGCTTGCTTGCAATGCTTGAAAAGTATTCCCTTGTTCTCTAGGTGGGCTCCTGACTGCAACAAAATATACAAACAAAGAAAATTTTCTGCCCCTGTTTTATTCAAAGATAGATTTGTTAATATAAAATGGTGGTTAGCTGCTGGCATTCTTGTTGGCCATGCTCCCGCTTCTGACTTTGCTATGACTTGCTTCTTTGGACTTGCTTTGACTTGCCATGATTTCCTGGCTGAATTTCAACCTTCTGATCTTGATGACCCCAATGTCTTACCTCATGTTACTGTTTTGTGTTTTTGTCCCTTTCTTGTGAAACTTTGCTTCTCCCTCATACTTATCGGAT
>MU717796.1:121896-152177 GCA_026770625.1 Nicotiana glauca
TTCTGAAAACGAATGAATTGTAAGAAAAAGGATAGGACTTATCTGGGTGGAACCGCTGGTACCATTGATCGTGCCATGCATTTTGAATTAACCAGCCTAGTCCGTCCAACCAATCAACTGTCAATTGCCACATTTACTGTTCCATACTTTCACAACCGACTTTCACCAAAACCCAAACCTTGCTTGTTTTCCATGTTTCAAACATCTTTCAACCACAGACTTCCTTCATTTGCTCATTTGAAAAATTCATTTTCGCCTTACAGTGCCCGTGAGGGTTTTTACCAATAAGGCTCTTTCATTTTTAATGTCTCTCAAACTCACTTCGCCTTATGGTTCCCATGAGGGTTTTCACCAATAAGACTCTCTCATTTTCAATATCTCTCAAACTCACTTTGCCTTATAGTGCTCGTGAGAGTTTTCACCAATAAGACTCTCTCATTCTCATCATTTTCCTTCTGTCACCAGAGTGTTGTCCCCAACACAAATCACTTTACCTGCTCGTATTGAAATTTTTTAAAACTGATCAGAAGGTCTTTCTTTGGACCGTAATGTGGCTTTTGGATGGGTTTAGAAAGAAGGGTATAAAGGCTCAAAATATTTCAACGTCGGTTCAAATATTACAACTTTCGGAATCACATTTCTGCAACAATCATAACTTCTTCCCCAGTTTCCTTCTTGGGGATTCTTGGATTTTTCTTTTGTTGTGACTGAACCTCAATGAAGCTGCCTACGTACCCTTTCGGGATCAAGTCAAACGTAGTTCAGGCCATAAAATCGCTTCATTGTTGCGATGTTTCTTTTCTTCCATTATTCTTTTCTTTTCATTTCTTTTCTTTTCTTTCTTTTCTTTTCTTTATTTTCTTTTCTTTCTTTTCTTCTTTTTCTTTTTCTTTTCTTTTCTTTCTTTTCTTTTCTTTTCTTTTCTTTTTCCACTGTGTTTCTCCTGTTTCTCCACTTAATTTCCCTGCTCGGGTTCTTAAATTTTGTTGTTGATTCCGAAAGAGGGCTACGAAAGAAAAATATAACAGGGCTCAAAAGGGATAACAAAGGATAAAGTGTTTGGATAGCGGAACAAAATGCTTTCGTCATTTGAATCTTAACACATGCCAAATACAATCAGGTACATAAAAATAAAGAAATCATACATAATATCTTTTGACTGCATCAGAGTTGATAGCCATTTCTACACANTGAGGTAAGATACGTCTTAACACCAATTGCCCTACTTCGAACTTCCGCGGACGCACTTTCTTATTATAAGCTCTTGCCATTCTCTGTTGGTATAACTGTCCATGACATACTGCTGCTAATCTCTTTTCATCAATCAAATTCAATTGTTCTAAACGGGCTTTGACCCACTCATCATCATCAATTTCTGCTTCAGTAATAATCCGAAGGGATGGTATTTCAACTTCTACAGGTATTACTGCCTCCGTACCATACACCAATAAATAAGGAGTTGCCCCTACTGAAGTGCGAACAGTAGTGCGATATCCTAGCAAAGCAAAAGGTAATTTCTCATGCCATTGCCTGGATCCTTCCACCATTTTCCGAAGTATTTTCTTGATGTACTTATTAGCTGTCTCAACTGCTCCATTCGCCTTAGGACGATATGGGGTGGAATTGCGGTGCGTGATTTTAAACTTCTTACATGTTTTCGCCATCAGATGGCTGTTGATATTGGCACCATTATCTGTGATAATCACCTTCGGACTTCCGAACCAACAAATGATGTTTGAATGCACAAAATCGACCACCGCCTTCTTGGTCACTGATTTGAAAGTTTTCGCTTCAACCCACTTAGTAAAGTAATCAATGGCTACTAAAATAAACCTGTGCCCATTAGATGTTGCTGGCTCGATTGGCCCAATGACATCCATCTCCCAAGCAACGAAGGGCCATGGTACCGACATTGTATGCAACTCAGATGGTAGAGAATGGATCAAATCTCCATGTACTTGGCATTGATGACACTTGCGCACAAAACTGATACAATCCCGTTCCATAGTAAGCCAATAATAACCTGCTCGGAGAATCTTCTTTGCCAACACATACCCACTCATATGAGGTCCACAAACTCCCGCATGTACCTCGGTCATGATAATTGTAGCCTGTTTGGCATCCATGCACCTCAATAAACCAAGATCTGGAGTTCTTTTGTACAAAACTCCTCCACTGAAGAAAAATCCACTTGCCAAACGTCTAATAGCTCTCTTTTGATCCCCCGTGGCCTGTGCCAGATATACTCCCATTCTGAGGTATTTTTTGATATCATGAAACCATGTCTTACCATCAAGCTCTTCTTCCACCGTATTACAATAGGCATGCTGATCTCGGACCTGAATCTGCAACGGGTCCACATAAGCCTTATCTGGATGATGCAACATTAATGCCAAAGTAGCCAAAGCGTCAGCAACTTCATTATGAATCCTTGGAATGTGCCTGATATCTATTGATTGAAACCGTTGACAAAGTTCATGCAAGGATTGCCGATACGATATGGGCTTTAAGTCTCGTGTCTCCCATTCTCCCTGAATTTGGTATACCAAAAGATCCGAGTCACCCATGACCAAGATCTCTTGTACACCCATGTCTATAGCCATCCTCAATCCCAGGATACATGCCTCGTATTCAGCCATATTATTGGTACAGTAGAAGCGAAGTCGAGCTGTAACAGGGTAGTGTTGCCCTGTCTCAGAAATAAGTACTGCTCCTATCCCAACGCCTTCGTTATTGGCAGCTCCATCAAAGAACAACTTCCACCTAGGTTTTTCATCTTGTTCGGATTCCTCGATATGCATTGTCTCCTCATCAGGAAAGTATGTTTTCAAAGGTTCATATTCATCATCAACTGGATTCTCCGCTAGGTGATCAGCCACTGCTTGTGCTTTCATCGCAGTACGGGTCACGTATATAATATCAAATTCCATAAGTAGGATTTGCCACTTTACGAGCCTCCCTGTAGGCATGGGCTTCTGAAAAATTTATTTCAATGGATCCAACCACGAGATGAGATAAGTGGTATATGCTGACAAGTAATGTTTCAATTTCTGCGCAATCCAGGTCAATGCACAACATGTCCTCTCAAGCTGAGTGTATTTTACCTCGTAAGATGTGAATTTCTTACTGAGGTAGTAAATTGCCTGCTCTTTCTTTCCCGTACCATCATGCTGCCCCAGTACACAACCAAAAGAATTATCCAACACCGTCAGAAAAAGGATCAAAGGTCTTCCCAGCTCTGGTGGAACCAATACAGGTGGACTGGCCAAATACTCCTTAATTTTGTCAAATGCTATCTGACATTCATCCGTCCAATTGACCGCAACATTTTTCTTTATCAGCTTGAAGATAGGCTCGCAAGTCATTGTAAGCTGAGTAATGAACCTGCTGATATAATCAACCCGCCGAGCAAACCCATCACTTCTTTCTTGCCTTTTGGCGGTGGTAACTCCTAAATGGCTTTGATTTTGGACGGATCTAATTCAATACCTCGTCTACTTACCACAAACCCCAACAACTTCCCTGATGGAACTCCAAACGCACACTTTGCTGGATTAAGTTTGAGATTATACCTGCGAAGCCTCTGGAAAAACTTCCTCAGGTCTTTGACATGATCACACTGCTTTCTTGACTTTATAATCACATCATCCACATAAACTTCAATTTCCCGATGCATCATATCATGGAACATGGTGGTCATCGCCCTCATGTATTCCCCTGCGTTCTTCAACCCAAACGGCATGACCCTATAACAATATGTTCCCCAAGGCATAATGAATGCCGTCTTTTCTGCGTCTTCCTCATCCATCAAAATCTGGTGATAGCCCGCATAACAATCCACGAAAGAACCAATCTCATGTTTGGCACGATTATGGATGTTTGGCAGTGGGAAGTTGTCTTTTGGACTCGCCTTATTGAGATCACGATAGTCAACACACACTCTGGTCTTTCCATCTTTCTTTGGCACAGGAACAACATTGGCTAACCAGGTAGGACATCAGGTAACCCGTATGACCTTCGCCTCAAATTTCTTGTTGAATTCTTCTTTGATTTTCATGCTGATATCTGTCTTAAATTTTCTCGGCTTCTGCTTGATAGAAGGGCATTCCGAATAAGTGGGCAACTTGTGGACCACCAGATCAGTACTCAAACCTGGCATATCATCGTACGACCATGCAAAAATATCTTTGAACTCAAACAACAACTTGATTATTTCTTCCCTGAGTGGAGCTTCCAAATGGACACTTATTTTTGTTTCCCGAACATTTTCCTAATCCCCTAAATTGATTGCCTCGATGTCATTCAAGTTAGGTTTGGGTTTTTCCTCAAATTGACTTAATTCTTTACTAATTTCTTCCAAAGCTTCCTTGTCATAATATTCTATCTCATCTTCACACTCAACTTTCACTATTTCACATTGATTATCAAGACTAGGTCGGAAATTCCTCATGCATGATACATCATTGAAACCAGCATAAAAGGGACTATACAAGAAATAAAAGAAAAACAAAAACAAAGGCTATCAGAAATGAAAAGAGAAGGAAATTGCATTTCATTAAAATTGTAAAATAACAAGGTTTAACTTATCCAAATGGACGAAACATAGAAATCCGAATTACAACCTTGGAAATAATCCAGATTTAATACTCAAAAGAAAATCAAAAACTAACTACCAAGACTCCTTCCGAGTAGGAAGAGGAGTAGCTTCCCAGTTGTTAAGCTTGGCCTGAGACCCCACGAACTGCACATTAATTTTACTCAGACCTTCGCCTGCTTCCATCATATTCTTTTCATCGAACAACCTTTTGAACCTTTCGATCATCTCCTTGTCGGGTTCTATCACCACAAAATTGGGCATTACTGTTGTTGGGCGCCTTTTAGTACCAGACCAGACAAAAGAACGGGAAAGGCAATGGATAGGTTTTTGAAGGGTCCACACTCTTTTCTTCATCTTTTTAGCTCTCCTTATGTCGACAACAGTAGGTTTGAAACCTAACCCGAAAGTGTCCAGATTTCCAGGAAGAGACACTGGTTGTATGATCCCCTGTAGTGAAGCTCCCAAACCCTTTTCGGGTAAAAATCCATTCCTTATCATCTCCGTTGCCACCATGACAGATGCGGCAGCTACCTTGGGCATAGGAACACTCTCCCCTTCTGGTAGTTTGGCAACTGGTACTGTGTCCAGGACTTGGTACACCCACAGGCCTTTATCATCTTCAACTTCCTCGAAGGGTGTAATAGCATTACAAGAATTGTTCTCCCCATGGACCACAATCTCTTTCCGATCCCATTCAAATTTGACCATTTGATGCAAAGTAGACGGCACTGCCTTTGCAGCATGAATCCAGGGCCGTCCCAATAAAAGATTGTAAGAAACAGCAACATCAAGCACTTGGAACTCCATAGTGAATTCCACAGGTCTTATTGTTAGCTCCAACATAATATCTCCTACTGTATCCTTCCCTCCGCCATAAAATCCCCGTACACAGATACTATTCTTATGAATTCTTTCATTGTCAACTTTCAACTTGTCTAGGGTAGAGAGAGGGCAAATGTTGGCACTAGACCCATTATCAATTAACACCCGAGTCACCACGGAATCTTCTCACTTCACTGTGAGGTAAAGGGCTCTATTATGTTCAGTTCCTTCCAACGGCAATTCATCATCGGAGAATATTACCCTGTTAACCTCAAAAATTTTGTTTGCAATCTTCTCAAGATGATTCACAGTGATTTTGTCTGGCACATGTGCTTCATTTATAATCTTCATCAGCGCCTGTAGATGTTCATCCGAATGGATCAATAAAGACAATAACGAGATTTGCACCGGGGTTTTTCTTAATTGTTCCACGATTAAGTAGTCTTTTGCTTTCATCTTTTTCAAAAAATCTTCAGCTTCCTCCTCAGTAACAGCTCTTTTCACTGGTGCCGGATTGTCTCTAGCTGCTTTAACTTTCCTCAATTCTTCAGGGGCAAAGCACCCACCTGATCTAGTCAACCCATGCATTTCGCATACTTCTTCTTTAACTTCTTTTCCTCTGTACATAACACTCACCCAGTCATAATTCCACGAAACAACTTTTTCACTAACCACAGGCAACTGAATTGCCGGTTTAATGATAACCGGTTCTGTATGGGCGCCCTTTACAACCAACACAGGCTTAACAACTGCTCCTAGTATTGTCACTTTAACAGGTTCTGGTTTCACCATCATCACTGGTTCACTGACTTGTCTGTTCTACTACGGCCAATGCCTTCCCACCAATTAATTTCTCATTTGCTTTATTCTCACTTTCCTTAATCATCATCACAGCTTGCGACGGCTTTTTGTATTCTCCCTTCTGCACTAACTCAATCATGTGAGTCTCATGATGAGTTAGTAATGGATTCTGCGTGATATTGGGAGTTTCTGGAGCTTGTACTTCAATTTTCTTGGTATCAATAAGTTCCTGAATGGCAGTTTTCAAGATGCCAACATTTCTCCGTATCATGTCTTGGCGCTCCTGAGCAATATTCACAATTGACTGAATGGTCCAAGTTCCTCAGGGGAGGGTTTGGTATTTTTGGTTCAATGGGGTTTAACATTCCAAGCTGCCTCAACCTGTGGAATAGGCTGGTATAAGATTCTCCTAGCGGAGTGAAATTCTTCTTCTTTTGCAGTCTGTCATTCTTAGCAGCAAGGTTTGGTCGGAAACCGGTTCCACCGGGATTTCTGTAGGTTCTGGGAGGTAGGTATGCATTTTTGGGTATGATAGGTATTTTGGGGAGTGGGTGCACGCCAGGGTGCCTGAGGTTGATGATAAGTTTGGGCATGGTGAACTGAGAAGTGGGGAACGGGGGGTGGATAGTAATGTTGTGGTGGGACATATGGTGTATGTGGGTAGGGTTGGTGATATGGACGGGGTTGATGATAATAGGGTGAAGGACCCCTGGACCATGTCCTCGACTCTACCACTGCAACTTCTTCCTTCTTTTTCTTACCCAATACCCCTCCAGTGCCAGTCTGGATGGCTTGGGTAGTCGCTTTTATTGCAGAGTAACTCATAATCTTATTTGACTTCAAACCCTCTTCTACCATGCTTCCCATCTTTACAAGTTCATTGAAAGTTTTCCCCACCACTGACACTAGATGCCCGTAATAAGTGGGCTCCAAAGCCTGTAGAAAATAATCCACAATCTCACCTTCTTTCATCGGAGGATCGACCTTTGCGGCTTGTTCCCTCCATCGAAATCTATATTCTCTAAAACTTTCTCTAGGTTTCTTTTCAATCTTGGTCAAAGAGAGACGATCAGGGACAATCTCCAAATCATACTTAAAGTGGTTTGCAAATGCTTGGGCTAAGTCATCCCATGTGTACCATCGGGTATGATCTTGCCTTGTATACCATCTAAAGCCGATCCACTGAGACTTTGGCTGAAATACGCCATTAATAATTCATCTTTTCCTCCGGCACCTCTCATCTTACTACAAAATCCTCTCAAATGAGCTATAGGATCGCCATGTCCATCATAAAGATCAAACTTCGGTAATTTGAAACCAGTAGGCAGTTGGACTTCTGGAAATAAACACAGGTCCTTATAAGAACCACTGACTTGCCCTCCTAGACCTTGCATGTTTCAGAATGATTGTTCCAAACTTTTTACTTTTCGTATCATTTCCTCCTGTTCGGGTTTCTTAGGAGGCTTTTCTTCTTTAGCGGACATATCAATAAGAGGAGTATAAGAGTATGGCTCATGAGGTCTGAAAGTAGGCTTGGGTGGATAATAGTGGTTTTCCTGAGCGTGGAACAAGGGTTCACTTGAAGAGTTGTGTAACATGGCGGGTGGAGGAGCCACGTACACAGGAGCAACTGGTGGTGGAGGTCATGGAGTCTGTTTTGGTGGTGGTGTTTGAGAAGTGGTTGCATAGTATGGGGGATAGGTAGGGTAGGCCGGGGAAGAATTTACGGTGGGAGGATCTTGTGATTGAACTGGTGGCGGGACATAGGCAGGATTGGCAGGATAAGTTGGCAAGGGATGTCCTTTTTTCTAGGCCTGGTACATCTCGGCCATTTGTTGTTTCAGTTTGTACATTTCCTCTTTCGTAGCATTGACATCCACTATTTGTTCCTCCCTGGCCGGGTCAACAATAGTTGCTTCGATCTCTTGGCTAACCATTTTCGACATATCTTTGGAGCGGGTATTATATGGATGAGTTGCCAGAATGCCAGCTAACTAAAACACCTGTCTGGACTCATCAACAACAACAACGTTATTAGTTTAGGGCATTAATAGACAAAGGACCATATATTTGAAGCATGGATGTACCTAGGTAATTATCGGTTTCTAATATGAATTTGTTCGGCCACATGCGTCATCCCGGCTTTATTTATTCTCAAATATAACCTTTCTTTTATTTCTTGCCTTTTTCTTTGCTTTCTCATGGCTCTTTTATTGCGGATCTCCCTTCTCTTTTTTTCTTCTCTTTCTTTTACTTCCCGCTTTTCTCTTTTTTTTTTTAATTTTATTTTGTTTCTCAAATTGCTATGATCGGGTCCTATGAAAATTGCCTATGTATCGTGATCTTGCTTGAACAAAATAAATGCAAAAATAGCAACTACAAATTTTGGAATTTTTTAATTTTATTAATAGCAAACACATCCATTACAACGACATACTCTAAATGATAAACAAGACTACAGACTTCTTAATAATGAAATGCAAACTGACTAAAAATGAAAATACAGACTCAAGTAACCGACACAATAAAATACAGACTCATGAATACATTTAAGCTCCTGGTGACCGCGGGACATCGTTCGATCTCGCCGCGGGCCTATATGCAAGTTCCCCTTGAAGTCTGTCCAGGTCACCCATTATCTGTTTCACAAATATCATCACTGAGGCAAAGAAGGTAGTCTGAGTTATATTCTCGCACATTTGAGATTTTCTGGTGATGTGGTGAGCAATAGCTAGGATTCTTTCTCTGATTATGCCTTTTTCCTGCAGTAACCGCCCTATCTGTTCGGCCCTGGCCTCCAGAATCTGCTGATTTCTCTCCTGAAGTTGTTGTAGATCCATTTCCAATTGTGCTAAAGCTGTATAACAGTGTTCCCTTTCAACCTTAAACTCTTTTGCTTGTTTGCTCATTTTGTTTTCTGCGGTAATGACTCTTTTCCTCAATATGGCGACCTCATTGTCATGTTCCTCTTTCAGCTGTTGAATCATGTGGGCTCGTTCTTTTGCATTTTTAACCAACTGTCTTCGAACCTCAGCTAGTTCCCCTTCTGCTTTGTTGAGGTCAAAACTGTAATCATTTACTTTTTGCCTTAAATTGTCTATAAGCTTTGTATCTTTGGCATTCCTAATAGGGGTTTCAATTGCTATCTTCATTTTCTGGATTTGGGCTCGTAAGGCTTCATTTTCTTTGGCCAATTTCTTTTTCTCGCCCTCATCAGCCGCAACTTGCACACTGTTTTCAAACTTAAGATTTTGGACTTGCTTTTCCAGCTCACTTATTTTTGCTTTGTATTCATTTTCTTTGGCTAACCAAGCCCACTGCTCTTGTGATGATTCAGCAAATTCTTGGAGATGAGGCCTTTTGGCCGGCCTTCCGAATGTAACATCCCTTCTATACCAAGCCTGATAGTCGGGTGATACCTCTCCTTTAGCTCGATCCCGAACACAAGTATTTGCTGCTAAATATTGACATTCGCTCTAGACCTGGCGGACCATCGCTTCAGGAAACTGGCCATCGGGGCCGATCTTGACTACTTGCAAACTAAGATCACCATCCTTGGGGTATTATTTGGCATCTCCCAAGCTGTCTCAACACTCGATACGGGGCGTAAGGCTGAATGCTTCTAAGCCCCATCAGAAGGAAATGTGGTCGGGCTGCGGGCATATAGACAATTTCATCAACGGGCAACCATCCAAGCGTCCACTTGATTTGGCTAGCAGTGAGGGACCGAAAATATATTGTCCAACCCGTGAATCCTTCTGGCAATGTGACCCCTTTAATCCTCGTGTGAAACTCTTCTATGCATGTTTTCTTTGGAGAGCCGTAGCTCAATAATTGAGGACGATGACACAGATGCTCGATCATCCACATTTGCAACAATAGACTGCACCTTTCGAAGAAAGTTTCCCCGGCCTTTCAAGCTGTAAGAGCACGGAAAATGTCGGCCACTATCATAGGTGCAAGAGTAATTTTGGCTTGGGTAATTAACGTGCTGACAACCTCAGCTAGCTTTATGTCAATGTTCCCGTCCTTTCTCGGAAATACCAAAAGCCCCAGAAAAACCACCATAAAAGCGAAACGTCGATGCTCTTCCTACTTCTGACGATTTCCTTTGCTACATATCTTGCTTTCTGGGTTGTTGAACCCCCCGATATGACCATAGCGATGATATATGAAATTTAGAGTACAAAAGCCATTTGCCAGATCTGTGTTATGGACGGTTCTGATTATCTTCAAAGAGTCTAGAAATTCGTGCACAGCTACAACTCTCGGGGCAACCAAATACTTATGCCTTAAAGGGACCTCATCTTTCCCAATGTAGCTGGCTATTTCCTCTAATGTCGGGGTAAGCTCGAAGTCCGACAAGTGGAACACGTTATGCGCTGGGTCCCAACATGTAATTAATGCTCTGATAATATCTCCCCGAGGCACGATATCTAGAAAACCGGTGAGCCCTTTCAAATATTTCTTAACTTAATCTTGCCCTTTACTTCCTAAATCATTCTACCACAGACGTAACTCCAAAGGGATCTTATGCAAAAATGATTCATTTTGAGTCGTGCTCATCCTGCACATTTATTAAGGTGATTTAATCATTTATTTATGACCTAAAAGAAAAAGATGCTATATATTTTTTTTTCAATTATAATTTCCAAAAATAAAGCTCAGTTTTGCCGATACGGCCTTTCAGCACTTCGAGGAGAAGATTTTAAGGCTGTGTCCGCTAATCGTTGGGAAATGACTTAGGGTGGCTGTTTTTGCACAAACAACCTTCCAGCACTCTTTTTGGGGACATTCGGCTATTTTGGCAAAATGGTATCACCTAATTTATTTATGACAAAAAAAATTGACATTTTTTGGCTATTTTTGCAAAAGGGGTGGTTGGACCCGATGAGGGTTGCCTACGTATCTCACACTTGGTGAGAATCAAACCAGCGTAGTTCGATAAAATTAACGAACTACTTTAAAACTAGACTCTTTTTTTTTCATTTTTATTTTTGGCATTTCATAAGCAAAAAGCAAGACTTTTTTTTCATTTTTATTTTTATGGCGAGACAAACTATTTTCCTTTTCTATTTTTGAAAACAAGACAAAATGACGCCTCTTTTTTTTTATTTATTATTTTCAACAAAATAAAACAACCGATTTTTTCCAAACTAAAATAAAGATTTTTTTTAATTTTTTTATTTGCTTTTAGTAAAATAAACTATTTAAAATCAAAACATTTCCATTTTTTTCATTTTTTTTTTCAAAATTTCGGCAGAGTTTCGACAACATTTGGGCATCGGTTTTTCTAAAACTAAACAATTAATTCTTTACACTGTTATTTCTCTCTTTTTCTCAATTTCACAAAATTTTCGATGTTCAAAAGCCAGTCAGCATGCGGAGCCGAGACAAATAAGTGCACGTAAAATGCAACATGGTGGTCTTTTCATTTCCGGCTACCTGTCCTAGATGGACCCAACCCCTGTGTTGAGTCCCCTAAGTCATATGCACGTGATGCAAATAAACATTCCTATTAAGGATCCGACATGGAGTCAAATTATTCTAAGTTCAAAACCTGGGTATATGTTCTAGACTGTGTACCCGAGCGGACAACTCGAGTCGAGGAGGGGGCTACGTACCGGGAACCAAAAGGTCATCCGGTTTAGTAACTTGTCCGTCCTCTTTCTTATTTCAGGGTATTGACACTAACAGAATAGGGAGTCTCAACCAGTAAGCACATCCCCGGAGGTGAGAAGAGAAGGGTTTCAGCATAGTTTATATACAGTTCAAATAATATCAAAGTGGTAAATATTTAGCACATTAAGCATGAAACATGTAGGAAAATCAGATATAACCAAATACAACAATTTATCTAAGCTCGAATTCTGAACCCTGAACCAGAGATTCTGGGTTCGATCCCCAGCAGAGTCGCCAGAGCTATCACACCTTCTTTTTCACTACACCCGCAAGGGTATTATAAAGGGAGTTATTTCCAACTTGAAGTGACAATCGAAACGGGATTATTTAATTAAAAATCAGAGTCGCCACTTGGGAGATTTATGGTGTCCCAAGTCACCAGTTTAGAATCCCGAATCGAGGAAATTATGACTCTGTTAACAGTCCGCGAACCAGAAATTCGGATAAGGAATTCTGTTAATCCGGGAGAAGATGTTCGGCATTCCCGAATTCCGTGGTTCTAGCATGGTCGCTTAACTATTATATTCGGCTTAATTATCTGATTTTAGTACATGTTCAAACCTATGTGCATTTTTACCTTTTAATCGCTTTTGATTATTATTATTTTATAAGAATTGCAACGTCGTGAAAACATGTCTCGAACCGCGTCACATAAATGCGCCCGCTATTTTTGACACACTTCGACTTCGTTGGGATTTGGATTTGGTCACATAAATGTGCACCCGAGTTTAGGAAAGTATATTATTAAAATACGCGTCTAAAAGGAACTACGCGTTGCAATTTGCGAGGGTCATGAAAATTCGCTAAATGGCGTGCCTCGATTTCTAAGGATAAAAATATTAACTAAACGAGGGCCATACAATTTAAGATTTGTTTCGGCATGGCACACCTCGAATAATTTAAGAGAAATGTTTTGCTATTCGAAGTTGTTATAATAGGGTTACATGAAATGCACATGTGACTAGAGATTCATGTATCGTTACCATGCCACGAGAACCGTATTCATGGCCATGATAATTTATTAAACATAAATAGAAGAAAACAAAGGGCAACTACCTTTGCATCACAAGTTTAAGAATTTCACAATTTTAGCACATATGAACTAATAATGAGAAATCTGCAACGATGTAATAGAAGAACCAACAATAATTAATTAAGTATTTCATCAAACCAAGATCACGTGAAAAAAAAAAAGAAACAGATTTTCACCTAACCTACTTCACATGGATTTATTCGTTCTCAATATACGAACATCTGTCAAACTAAATTCCAAACAAGATAAATCGACAAGCACATTCAAACATTATAAAGCAATAATAGAGAAAGGTATTTATTTATTGAATATGAAAAAGGCGAGAAAACTGAACCTTTCATTAAACACATCTTCTTTGATATTGCATTATAGGACTTTAGAACAAAGAACCAACAACATTGATTCTGCGACAATACAAACGCCAAGGCAACAAAACCCACGAACAAGGAAGCTCTTTTTCCCCGATCTCCTCTGTGTATGTGTGTGTGCGTGATTTTCAGGCTAGCTTCCAGCGAGTTTGGTGGCTGTCTACGGCAGATTTGAGTTTCACTAATTTCTGGCGACTTGGAGAAAACAATTGAAGGTGTTGGTTACTATATGAGGGAGGTTGGTGGCGGAGTGGTGATCTGTTTGCGTATAGGTAATAGGTGTAAAGAAGATGAAAAAGGGTCTTCTATGGGTGTTCTCCCGAAGAAGATTACGTTCAGGGGTCCTTTTGTTCTGGCTGCTTCTGACCTCTCAAATTTTCAGGCGTTCTTTTTTGTTCAATTTTTAACTGATTTCTATTTTTGTATTGTCGCCCCTTTCTCATGTGCAGAGTGTGTATATATAGTAGTGTATAGGGTGTGTGTGGGGAATAGTTTTGGTGGGAAAATATTTTGGAGAAGGTGTTTTGGGGGGAAAATTTGGGCTTTTCAAATGTTTGGCCAATTTGAATTTAAAACCAAGCCTTTTCACTTCCCTCTTCTTTTTGTTGTTCTTTTCTTTCTTTAATTAATTAAAAACCTAAATTAAATTCCTAAATTAATTCAAATTGTAAAATTAAGCTAATTATCTAACTATGTAAAAATGATCATTTTTTATGGTTTTTTGATTAATAACACAATTAACTCAATGTAAGTAATTTCTAAATACAAATTGAACCTAAGGTGGCATGAAATTAAAATATGACACTTTTATTATTTTTCTATGATTCTAAAAATGTCTGAAATGCAACTAAATAAAGAAAAATACCTAAAAATCAATAAAATTATTTTGGTCTATTTTTAGGAGTTATTTTTATATAGGGCAAAAATCACGTGCTCACAGCGGATGCAGGGCCGGATTTGCGTGCCCAATGTAGATGGGCTTCAGGAGTTGATATTGGAAGAGGCCCACAGTTCACAGTATTCTATTAATCCAGGTGCCGCGAAGATGTATCAGAATTTGAGACAACATTACTAGTGGAGAAGGATGAAGAAGGATATTGTGAGTTATGTAGCTCGGTGTCTCAACTGTCAGCAGGTCAAATATGTACATCAGAGGCCTAGTGGTGTACTTCAGCGGATGGATATTCCAGAGTGTAAATGGGAAATGATTACTATGGATTTTGTGAGTGGTCTCCCTCGTACCTCGAAGAAGTTGGATTCAATTTGGGTGATTGTGGAGAGGCTGACCAAGTCCGCGCACTTCATTCCGGTGTGTACTACCTATTCTTCGGAGCGGTTAGCGGAGATTTTCATTCGGGAGATTTTACGGTTGCATGGGGTCCCAGTTTCTATTATCTCAGATAGGGGTACTCAGTTTACTTTCCAGTTCTGGAGGACTTTTCAGCAAGAGTTAGGCATGCAGGTAGAGTTGAGCACAGCGTTTCATCCTCAGACGGATGGGCAGTCCGAGCATACCATTCAGATATTGGATGACATGTTGCGTGCCTGTGTTATTAACTTTGGAGGTTCTTGGGCTGAGTTCTTGCCACTTGCAGAGTTTGCTTACAATAACAGCTACCAGTCCAGCATTCAGATGGCACCGTATGAGGCCTTATATGGGAGACGGTGTAGATCTCCGATTGGTTAGTTTGAGCCCAGCGAGGCTAGATTATTGGGGGCAGAGTTAGTTCGGGATGCCTTAGAGAAGGTGAAGGTGATCCAGGAGAGACTTCGCACAGCTCAGTCGCGTCAGAAGAGTTATGCGGACCGGAAGATTTGAGATGTATCTTATATGGTGGGCGAGAAGGTCTTGTTGAAGGTTTTGCCTATGAAGGGCGTTATGAGGTTTGGAAAGAAAGGGAAGATGAGTCCACGGTTCATTAGACCTTTTGAGATACTTAGGAGGATTGGGGAGGTGGCCTATATGCTTGCTTTGCCATACAGGTTGTTGGGAGTTCATTCGATGTTCCATGTTTCTATGCCCTGAAAGTATGTTGGGGACCCGTCTCATGTGTTAAACTTTAGTACAGTTCAGTTAGATGATGATTTGACCTATGATGTGGAGCCAGTGGCTATTTTGGGTTGTCACGTTCGGAGATTGAGGTCTAAGGACATAGCTTTGGTGAAGGTGCAGTGGAGAGGTCGGCCCGTGGAGGAGACCACCTGGGAGACCGAGCAGGAGATGCGGAGCAGATATCCTCACTTGTTTGAGACTCCAGGTATGTTTCTTGACCCGCTCGAGGACGAGCGTTTATCTTAGTTGGGGAGGATGTGACGACCCGGCCCATCGTCATGTGAGTTACCGCCCCGTATCCCCCATATTATGTTTCTCCATGTTTCAATATCAGTATTTGAATGGATCGGATAGAATTGAATTGGTTTTATTTGGAAATGAGGCACTTAGCCTCTTAGAAGGAAGCTTGCATTAGAAAAGTCAACCGAAAGTTGACTATATAGTTAGAGGGCTCGGATGTGAATTCCGATAATCTGGTTAGCTTCGGGGGATGAGTTGTGACTTAGGAGTGCGATCGGAATTGATTTTGGAGTCTCGGTGTAGAACTAGGCTTGAATTGGCGAAATTTGAATTTTGGTGAATTTCAGTTGATAGTTGAGATTTTGATCCGAGGATCGAAATGGAATTCCGAGAGTTGCAGTAGCTTCGTTCGGTGATTTTGGATATGTCTGCAAATTTTTAGGTCATTCGGACGTCGTTTGGTCGGGTTTTTGATCGAATGCGTATTGCGGAAGTTTTGAACAAACTTAGGCTTGAATTCGATGTGATTTAATGGTTTAGCGTTGTTTGAGGTGTTTTGAGGATTGGAACAAGTTTGAATAAGGTTGTAGGATGTGTTGGTGCCTTTGGTTGAGGTCCCAGGGGCCTCGGTGTGATTTTGGGTGGTTAAACGGGAATTTTGAAGCATGTTGAAGGTCTGGTTTTTTTTTATGGCTTCTGGTATTTCCTCATCTGCGGAAAAGGAGCCGCAGAAGCGGTTTCGCAGATGCGGCGTGGAGGTCTCAGAAGCGGTCCTTTAAGGGCTTGGCATATTCCGCAGAAGTGGAAGGCTTTCCGCAAAAGCGGAAACCGCAGGAGCGGTTTAAGACCACAGAAGCGGTCCTTGGGAATTTAAGTGAGATCGCAGAAACGATCATTTGGTCGCGGATGCGGCGACCGCAGAAGCGGTTCTTGACCGCAAAAGTGGTCCGGTGGATTTTTAAGTCATACTGCATAAGCGATCAGTTGGTCGCATGTGCGGTAACCGCAGGTGCGGTTATTTGATCGCAGAAGCGGAAATCGACCTGGAATTAAAGTGAACAGTGTTCACGAACTTGAAAGAGAAGAGAAATATTTTGGACTTCGACTTAGGCGATTCCTTGGCGATTTTGAAGACAATTTGAAGGGGTTTCATCAGGTATGAATTATTAGACTCGGAATATGTTATTATGGTGTAAAAACATGGATGGATCACTGAAATTCGAGGAATTAGAGGGTAAAAATGGAGTTTAGGGCTTGGAACTTAAGGGAGTTTAAAATTGGGTTTTGAAAGGGCAATTGAACTCTGATTTTGGTAAATTTGATATGTATAGACTCGTGGCAAGACGAGCAACCCGGTGATGTAAATTTTGTAATTTTTAGAGAAGTAGGCCCAGGGCTCGGGTTTTGCCAACTTCGTGATTTTTGGTATTTTTTGAGTATTTTCGATTGGGTTATGTTTCTTTAGCCTGTTGTAATGTATTCGTTGTGGTTTTGACCAGATTCGACGCACGAGGAGGTGGATTTGAAAGGAAAAGGCATAGCGGGCTAGTCTTGTGGCCGGCTTGAGGTAAGTAATAGATGTAGATGATGACCTGAGGGTTTGAAACCCCGTTTTATCACATTGTGACGCTATATTGAGGCAAGACACGTATTCCATGATGAGTGCGAGGTCGTCTGTGATTGGGGTTTGTGGCTTAGTCCGCCTCGAGTGGTGTCCAAGTTGTGCTTTGGACTATAGATTGATTAGTAAACATCCTACTTGGATTGTTATGGGTATATTTAGGCTGCGTGCCAATTATTTGGATCCCTTGGGGATTATTATCACTGTTTCCATGATACTTAGCATGTTTTCATGATATCAGTCCCGAGTTAAACACTTTCTCAAAATGAGTAATAAATTTATAAAGTTTTAAACACTTAATCTATAATTCCTAATAATTGGAACTTAAAATGATAAACTTGACTGTACCTGTGTGGCTTATATGCATATATCTGGACTAAGTGTAGATCGGACTGCATGCCGCAGCGAGTGCTACAATGATATTGTGCTTGGGTTGTAGGATCCCCTCCGGAGTCTGAACCCCCACAGTGAGTGCAGGTACCCAAATGGATCGGGCTGTACGCCGCAGCGGTTATGTGCATTGCATTACATTCATGTTTTGAGGTTTATCTGATCTAGTTGTTTCTGTTTTGTTGCCATTTCACCGTTAACTATGCTAAATTGTTAGTGTTAGCTTTACATTGTGGTATTTTTGGGATTTCATACTTTCAGTCATTATATATGTCTATTACCACTGAGTTGGAAGTACTCACTTTACTCCCTGCACCATCTGTGCAGATTCAGGTGTCTCAGGAGCATAGTTGAGCTATTTGCTACTTCAAAGCTTCTTAGAAGTTGTCGAGGTCGCTGCCTGGCATTCGCAGGACCCGACTCTAGACTCATGAACCGATTTCTTTGGGAGTTTTACTGGTAGTTGTTATGATTTCTGAACTATTTCTGTCTACTATCACTGGTTGGAACTATATTATTTGATAATTTAATACTATAAACTGGAAATAGGTTGTGTGGTTGAGTTGTGAGCGTTATATGGTCGGGCTTGCCTAGCAATTGTGTTGCGCGCCATCACAACCAGGATTGGGGTCATGACAATATCTTGAATACTCGGGGACTACCTACTCGAGATATCTAAGTTCGAAATCATAAGACCTCAAAGAGGCAGCCCCGATATACTGGACAAGGTCGTCACACTCGAGGACTAATATTGTGACGACCCAAAGGGTCATCACTTATTTTCTTACCCATTCTATATTTTCAAGGCCTTGAAAACCTCATTTATGGTTGCCTCGATTTGCGTGCACAGTCCATACGCGTAGTCAGAAAGCTTAAATATGAATTCTGTGAGAAAAATACTAAATTTTGTTATTAAATTGAATAAATTTGACTTTGGTCAATATTTTGGTAAACAGACTGAGACCCGTGATTTGACGGTCCCGGAGGGTCCGTCGGAAAATATGGGACTTGGGCGTATGCCCGGAATCGAATTCCGAGGTCACAATTCCGAGAAATGAATTTTTGTGTGAAATTGTTTTCTGGAAATAATTAAGGAATTTGGAAATGAAATTTGATTAAAAGACTGTGGTATCGGGCCCGTATTTTGGTTCCGGTGCCAGATACAAGTCTTATATATGGTTTAAGCGCTTTCTGTAAAGTTTCGTTGAAAACGGATGTTGTTTGACGTGTTTTGGACTTAAAATGGAAATTTGATGTTTTATGAAAATTTGGAAGGGATCACTGATTTTGAGGCTTAATTAAATGTTTATGATGTTATGTTGGCGATTTGATCGCACGAATAAGTCCGTAGGATATTTTTAAGGTTGTGTACATATTTGGTTTGGAGCCCCAAGGGCTCGGGTGAGTTTTGGATATGTGTCGGATTGAATTTTTGAATTTTGGAAAATCTAGTATGAACAGGTCTGCAGGCTTCGCATGTTTTGCAAATGCGAACTCGCAAATGCGAAGGCTGGATCAGAAATGCGAAACCAGCCCAGGCCTGCTTGGCTCACAAATGCGAAGTACTCCTTCGCAAATGCGAAGGTTGAGCTTCCGCAAATGCGAAGCATATTTCACAAATACATTGTGCTTCTATTTGACCTGAGTTTGAAAATGCGAACTATTATTCGCAATTCCCATAATTGGTCGGGGTTCGCAATTCCCATATCTACAACCTGCATTTTCCATACTTAGTCGAATTTTGGACCATTTTTTACCCCACTTTCTAAACACAACTCCTTAGGCGATTTTTCAAGAACAAGACTTCTTCCAAATCATTTGCAAGTCGATTTTTACTTAATTCTTTCAATTATTAACATCATTTAACATGTTTTCAACTTAAAATCAATGATTTTCATGGGTGAAATTGGGGGTTTTGGGTAGAATCTAGTTTTTTTTCTAAAATTGGGGATTAGGACCTCAATTTGAGGTCCGATTTAAAAACAAATCATATATTTGGATTCTTGGGGGAATGGGTAACCGGGTTTTGGTTCGAACCTCGAGTTTTGACCACGTGGGCCTGGGGGAAATTTTGGAATTTTTGGGCAAAACTTTGAGAAATTCATTTTATGCATTCAAATTGATTTATTTAGTATTTATTAAAGTAATTAAGTGACTTGTGATTAGATTCGACCGGATTGGAGGTGGAATCACGGGGTAAAGCTATAGTTGAGGCTTGAGTTGAGTTCATAACATCGAAGTAAGTGTTTGGTCTAACCTTAGCTCGAGGGAATAGGATTTGAGTCTTATTTTCTACTTGCTAATTGTCGAGTATGATGTATAGTCATGATGACGAGTATCTATACATTGGTGTCTAGCATGACCGTGAGTCCTTATCTTGCGAATGGTTTGGATTCTGTTATACCTTACATGCTTAATTGATGACTTCTATATGTTGTAAAGAGTATGTGAAAGGAATTGTGATCTTTAAACTTCGTGGAGCGCTGGCTCGAGTTAAAATACAAATTGTGAAGGTATATGAAATGAGTAAATCTTTGGAGCATTGGCTCGAGTGATATTGCAAACTATGAGATGAAAGTGTAAGAAATAGAAAGAGTTATTAGTTTATTCCCATACTAGGACATTTTGTTGTTTTGTTGATTTTCTCCCTTGCCGGGATATGGAAACTTATTGATACTGTTCCTTTGCCGGGATTTAATTTTTTAATTGTGTTCCCTTGCCGGGATTTCCATTATTATTCTTTTTATTCCCTTGCCCCTTGTTTGTGATTGTTGTTTGGGTGAGGAAGAGCGTTAAAGCACGAAGGGTGATGCCGTGCAATGTTTGATTATTGTGAGGAAAGAGAGTAAAGTACGAAGGGTGATGCCGTGCATTGTTTGATTATTGTGAGGAAAGAGAGTAAAGCACGAAGGGTGATGCCGTGCCGCACAATGTACCATTCCGTGCTGATTCTATTGATTATAAGCGAGGAAAGAGCATAAAAGCACGAAGGGTGATGCCGTGCACATTTTATTATATCATTGCTTGGTGAGGATGAAAACAAAAGCACGAAGGGTGATGCTGTGCACTTATTGCCGATCAATATCATTTCTTATTGTTATCAATTCAAGTGCATTAATTGTCTTATTCCACTACTACTGTGATTCCTTATGTTGATATTTCCCTTTATTGTGTTACTTGTTATTATTGTATCAAGGTATCCTCGTGCAACGTTAGGTCTTAAAATTATGCCATAATTGCTACATATTTATGTGACTTAATTGCTACTTGACATTTGACATAGTAAATACTAAATTTCCTAATATGCTCCTTACAGCCCATAATCAATTGCTACTTGTCATTATTTATTTTCCTCAGTGAATCATAATTATTGTATACTTGTTGTCTTATGATTCGTATTAATTGTTGCATTTATTAGAGTAAATTTCATTTGGAAGAACTGTGGATATAGTGATATGGGAGCGGGTGGTACGCCTACTACGAGATTTGATGAAATGGGAGCGGGTGGTATGCCTACCACGGAAACACATGGGAAATAGGATCGGGTTGCACGCTTGCAACGAGATTGAACAGACAGTGAAATATGCTTTTATTCTCCTTATCCATGTTAGAGATAATTTATTGATGTTCCTTATTATTCTCTTGAATTTCTGTATTATCTGTTGTCCCCGAAGCATGTTCCCTTCCCATTTAAAATGGTTATTCTTGTTATTTTCTCGCTATAGATATATATATTTAACTGCATAGGTTGATGTGGTAGTCTTGTCTAGCCTCGTTACTACTTTGCCGGGGTTAGGCTAGGCACTTACCAGCACATGGGGTCAGTTATGCTGATATTACACTCTGTGCTCTTTTGCACAGATCCAGGTACCGGGCAGCAGTAGTAGCTCGGGAGCCAACCTTCAGCCCTCTGAGACACCGAGGTAGCCTTGCAGGCGTCCGCAGGCCCGGTGTCTCCTCTATCCTTATTTATGTTCTGTTATCTCTTGTATTCGAGACAAAAAATGTTACTCTCTTTCAAACGATTGTATGTAGTAAATCTTAGTAGTCCATGAATGTTGTGACACCAGTTCTGGGTAGAGGATGTGGATCTTCCTTATTATCTTGGTTTATTTTGTTTAAGTCTTCTGCTAAATTACGAATTCCGCTGTTGTTTAATTTTTTTTTTCCTGCTAAATTAATTGATAAAAATGGTTCTAAAAAAAAGTACTTATGGATTCTAAATGTGTGGCTTGCCTAGCTTCTACGAGTAGGCGTCATCACGACCTCCGAGGGTGGGAAATTTAGGTCGTGACAAGTTGGTATCAGAGCTCTAGGTTACATAGGTCTCACAACTCATGGACAAGCTTAGTAGAGTCTGAGGGATCGGTATGGAGACATCTATATTTATCCCCCAGGGGCTACAGAGTTAGGAAAAAGTTTCACTTATATTCTTTCCTATCGTGCAATTTTGTTCTCTCAATGCTAAATTGAAGCCTCTACTCTTGTCCTTTCGTGAATGGTGAGGTCATGTACCACTTCTTCAGCTGAGCAGCAGCACGAATCAGTGATAGATCAGCTTCGTCTTCGGAGGCCTTGAGGAGGTAAAGGTAGGGTGGAGGTAGAGATGCTAGAGGTGGAGGTAAACGTATTAGAGGTAGAGGTAGAGATGCTAAAGGTGGAGGTAAAGGTATTAGAGGTGGAGGTGCATGTATTGTTCTGGTATGTGGTAGAGAAGCTTCAATTTTGTTCTACGTCGTATTTGGTCATGCCTAGTGATTCTTTGAATGCCCTGTTTATGTGTCTACGCCGGTGGGTGATTCTATTGTGGTGGATTGCCTCCATTGATCATGTATAGTGGTTATTGGCGATTTTGAGACTCGTGTAGATTTGCTTCTTCTAGACATGGTTGGTTTGATGTTATATTGGAGATGGACTGGTTATCACCTTACCATGCTACCTTTGACTGCCAAGCCAAGATTGTGATCTTAGCTTTGCCGGATATGCCTTGTTTAGAGTGGAGAGGTACTCTAGTTCATTCTACCCGCAATGTTATCTCGTACGTGAAGGCTTGGCGCATGGTCGGGAGGGGGTGTTTGGCCTATTTGGCTTATGTTCCCGATTTCAGTGTTGGGGTCCCTTCTATTGATTCTGTACCCATTGTTCTAGAGTTTCCTGATGTTTTCCCTTCAGACCTGTCGGGTATGCCACCCGATAGGGACATTGATTTTTGTATTGATTTGGCTCCGGGCACTCAGCCCATTTCAATCCCCCCATATCGTATGGCCCCACCGGAGTTGAAAGAGTTAAAAGAACAGTTGCAGGATTGTCTTGAGAAGGGTTTCTTTAGACCCAATGTGTCTCCTTAGGGTGCGCCAGTGTTATTTGTCAAGAAGAAGGATGGGTCAATGAGTATGTGTATTGATTACTGGCAATTGAACAAGGTAACAGTAGAGAACAAGTATCCACTACCGAGGATTGATGATTTGTTCGACCAACATCAGGGTGCCAGGGTATTCTCCAAGATTGACTTGAGTTCTGGTTACCATCAATTGAGGATTAGGGCATTCGATGTCCCTAAGATAGCTTTTCGCACTCGGTATGGGCATTATGAGTTCTTGGTTATGTCATTCGGGTTGACGAATGCCCCAATAGCTTTCATGGACTTGATGAACCAAATGTTCAAGCCTTATTTGGATTCATTCGTGATAGTGTTCATTAATGATATATTGATATACTCCCACAGCTAAGAGGAGCATGAGAAGCACCTTAGAGTGGTTCTTCAGTCTCTGAAGGATAGTCAGTTATACGCTAAGTACTCTAAGTGTGAATTCTGGTTGGGTTCAGTTGCATTTTTGGGCCATATTGTATCAGCAGAGGGTATTCAGGTGGACTCAAATAAGATTAAGGCAGTCAAGAACTGGCGTAGACCAGCATCAGCTACATAGATTCGGAGTTTCTTGGGGTTGGCAGGATACTATCGACGGTTTGTGGAGGGATTTTCATCTATTGTAGCCCCGATGACCAGATTGACCTAGAAGGGTGCCAGTTCAGATAGTCAGATGAGTGTGAGGCAGGCTTTCAGAAGCTCAAAACAGCTCTGACTACGGCACCAATGTTGGTTTTTCCCATAAGTTCAGGGCCCTATACAGTTTATTGTGATGCTTCCCGTATTGGGCTTAGAGCAGTGTTGATGCAGGATGGCAAGGTCATTGCCTATCTTCGAGGCAGTTGAACATTCATGAGAAAAACTATCCAGTGCATGATCTAGAGTTGACAACCATAATTCATGCATTGAGGATTTGGAGGTATTATCTGTATGGCGTGGCGTGTGAGGTGTTCACTAATCACGAGAGTCTTCAGTACTTGTTCTAGCCAAATGAGTTGAATTTGAGGCAGATGAGGTGTTTGGAGTTGTTGAAGGACTATGATGTCACCATTTTATATCATCCAGGGAAGGCCAATATGGTGGCCGATGCCTTGAGTAGGAAGTCAGCCAGCATGGGCAATCTTGCTTATATTTCGGTCAGTCAGAGGGTGATTGCTTTGGATGTTCACGCCTTGGCCAATCAGTTTGTGAGACTGGATGTTTCTGAGTCTAGTCATGTGTTAGCTTACACGATCACTCGTTCTTCATTATTGGAGTGTATCCGTGACCAGCAGTTTGATGATCCCCATTTATATGTCCTTAGAGACACGGTGCAGCGTGGAGGTGCCTAGCAAGTTACCTTAGATGCGGATGGAGTTTTAAGATTGCAGTGTCGCGTATGTGTGCCTAATGTGGATGGGCTCCGAGAGTTGATTTTGGAGGAGGCCCATAGCTCCCGATACTCTATTTATTCGGGCACCGCGAAGATGTATCAGGATTTATGGCAGCATTACTGGTGGCGTAGAATGAAGAAGGATATCGTGACATATGTGGCTCGTTGTTTGAATTGTCAGCAGGTTAAGTACGAGCATCAGAGTTCTGGTGGTTTATTTCAGAGTATTGAGCTTTTCGAGTGGAAGTGGGAGCAGATTACTATGGATTTTGTTACCGGAGATCCTCTAACTCGGAAGAAGTTCAATGCGATATGGGTTATTGTTGATAGGTTGACCAAGTTAGCACATTTTATTTCTGTGGCAGTCTCATATTTTTCTGAGAGATTAGTTGAGATTTATATCCGGGAGATTGTTTGCCTTCATGGTGTGCCGGCATTTATCATTTCGGACTAGGGTACACAGTTTACTTTGCGCTTCTGGAGAGTAGTTCAGCAAGAGTTGGGCACACGAGTTGATTTGAGCACAACATTTCATCCCCAGACGGACGGGCAGTCTGAGCGGACTATTCAGTTCTAGAGGATATGCTTTGAGCTTGTGTTATTGATTTTGGAGGTTCGTGGAATCAGTTCTTGCCTTTAGCGGAGTTTGCCTACAACAACAGCCACTAGTCGAGCATCCAAATGGCTCCTTATAAGGCTTTATATGTTAGGCAGTGTCGTTCTCCGGTTGGATGGTTTGAGCCGGGAGAGGCTCGGTTGTTGGGTACAGATTTGGTTCAGGAGGCCTTGAACGAGGTCAAGATCATTCAGGATGGGCTTCGTTCAACTCAGTCTAGGTAGAAGAGTTATGCAGATCGCAAGGTTCGAGATGTGGCATTTATGGTTGGTGAGCGGCTATTGCTCTGAGTGTCGCCTATGAAGGGCGTTATGAGGTTTGGGAAGAAGGGCAAGCTTAGCCCTAGATTCATTGGTCCATTTGAGATTCTTGATCGAGTGGGAAAGATGGCTTATAGACTTGCATTTCCGCCTAGCTTATCAGCCGTACATCTAGTTTTTCATCTATTCATGCATCAGAGGTATCACGGCGATCCAGCCCACGTGTTAGATTTCAGCACTGTCCAGTTGGACAAGGACTTGTCTTATGAGGAAGAGCCTGTGACTATTCTAGACCGGTAGGTTTGTCAGTTGAGGTCCGAGAGTTTTCCTTCTGTTCGTGTCCAGTGGAGAGGTCAGCCTCCTGAGGCATCAACCTGGGAGTCCGATTCTGATATGCGGAGCCATTATCCTCATCTTTTTCCCTACTCAGGTACTTCTTTCATTTGTCTGTTCGAGGACGAACAATTGTTTTAGAGGTGGAGAATGTATCACTTGTTTTCTTACCCATTCTGTACTTTCGAGGCCTTGAAAACCTCATTTATGGTTGCCTCGATTTGTGTGCATAGTCCGAGCATATAGGCGGAAAGCTTAAATATGAATTCTGTGAGAAAAATGCTAAACTTGATATTAAATTGAATAAATGTTACTTCGGTCAATAATTTTGGGTAAACGGACCTGGACCCATGATTTGATGGTCCCGGAAGGTCCGTAGGAAAATATGGGACTTAGGCGTATGCCCGGAATCGAATTTCGAGGTTCCAAGCCCTAGAAATGAATTTTTCCGCGAAATTGTTTTTTGGAAATAATTAAGAAAATTGGAAATGAAATTTGATTAAAAGACTGTGGCATCGGGCCCGTATTTTGGTTCTGGCGCCCGGTACAAGTCTTATATATGGTTTATGCGCTTTCTATAATGTTTGGTTGAAAACGGACGCTGTTTGATGTGTTTTGGACTTAAAATGGAAATTTGATGTTTTATGAAAATTTGGAAGGGATCATGGATTTTGAGGCTTAATTCGATGTTTATGATGTTATTTTGGCGATTTGATCGCACGAATAAGCTTGTAGGATGTTTTTGAGGTTATGTGCATATTTGGTTTGGAGCCCCGAGGTATCGGGTGAGTTTTGGATAGGTGTCGGATTGTATTTTTGAATTTTGGAAAATCTAGTATGAACAGGCCTAGTTCGCAAATGCGACTCGCAATGCGAAGGCTGGATCGCAAATGCGAAACCAGCCCAGGCCTGCTTGGCTCGCAAATGCGAAGTACTCCTTCGCAAATGCGAAGGTTGAGCTTCTGCAAATGCGAAGCATATTTCACAAATGCGAAGTGCTTCTATTTGGCCTGAGTTCGCAAATGCGAACTATTGTTCGCAATTCCCATAATTGGTACAGTTCACAATTCCCATATCTGCAACCTGCATTTTCCATACTTAGTCGAATTTCGGACCATTTTTCATCCCACTTTCAAAACACAACTCCTTAGGAAATTTTTCAAGAACAAAACTTCTTCCAAATCATTTGTAAGTCGATTTTTATTTAATTCTTTCAATCATTAACATCATTTAACATGTTTTCAACTTAAAATCAATGATTTTCATGGGTGAAATTGGGAGTTTTGGGTAGAATCTAGGTTTTTTCTAAAACTGGGGATTTGGACCTCAATTTGAGGTCCGATTTCAAAACAAATCATATATTTGAATTCTTGGGGGAATGGGTAACCAGGTTTTGGTTCGAACCTCGGGTTTTGACCACGTAGGTCCGGGAGTGATTTTGGAATTTTTGGGCAAAACTTTGAGAAATTCATTTTATGAGTTCAAATTGATTCATTTAGTATTTATTAAAGTAATTAAGTGACTTATGATTAGATTCGAGTAGATTGGAGGTGGAATTAGGGGGTAAAGCTATAGTTGAGTTCAAAGCATCGAGGTAAGTGTTTGGTCTAACCTTAGCTTGAGGGAATATGAGTTGAGTCTTATTTGCTACTTGCTAATTGTTGAGTACGATGTATAGTCATGGTGACGAGTATCTATATATTGGTGTCTAGCATGACCATGAGTCCTTATCTAGCGAATGTTTTGGATTCTGTTATACCTTACATGCTTAATTGATGACTTCTATATGTTGTAAAGAGTATGTTAAAGGAATTGTTGTCTTTAAACTTTGTGGAGCGTTGGCTCGAGTTGAAATACAAATTGTGAAGGTATATGAAATGAGTAAATCTTTGGAGCATTGGTTCGAGTGATATTCCGAACTATGAGATGAAAGTGAAAGAAAGATAAAGAGTTATTGGTTTGTTCCCTTACTGGGACTTTGTTGTTTTTCTCCCTTGCCGGGATATGTAAACTTATTGATATTGTTCCCTTGCCGGGATTTAATTGTTTAATTGTGTTCCCTTGCCGGGATTTCCATTATTATTCTATTTATTCCCTTGCCCCTTGTTTGTGATTGTTGTTTGGGTGAGGAGGAGCATTAAAGCACGAAGGGTGATGCCGCACATTATTTTATTATTGTGAGGAAAGCGAGTAAAACACCAAGGGTGATGCCGTGCATTGTTTGATTATTGTGAGGAAAGAGAGTAAAGCACGAAGGGTGATGCCGTGCCACACGATGTACCATTCATTGCCGATTCTGTTGATTATATGCGAGGACAGAGAGTAAAAGCACAAAGGGTGATGCCTTGAACATTTTATTAAATCATTGCTTGGTGAGGATAAGAGTAAAATCACGAAGGGTGATGCCGTGCACTTATTGCCGTTTGTTATGATTTCTTATTGTTATCAGTTCAAGTGCATTAATTGTCTTATTCCACTATTACTCTGATTTCTTATGTTGACATTTCCCTTTATTGTGTTATTTGTTATTATTGAATCAAGGTATTCTCGTGCAACATTAGGTCTCAAAATTAAGTCATAATTGCTACATGTTTATGTGATTTAATTGCTACTTAACATTCGACATAGTAAATACTAAATTTCCTAATTTGCTCCTTAAAGCCCATAATCAATTGCTACTTGTGATTATTTATTTTTCTCAGTGAATCATAATTATTGTGTACTTGTTGTCTTATGAATTCGTATTAATTGTTGAGTTTATTAGAGTAAATTTCATTTGGAAGAACTGTGGATATAGTGATATGGGAGCGGGTGGTACGCCTACCACGAGATTTGATGAAATGGGAGTGAGTGGTATGCCTACCATGGAAACACATGGGAAATGGGATCGGGTTGCACGCCTGCAACGAGATGTGAATAGACAGTTAAATCTGCTTTTTTCCTCCTTATCCGTGTTAGAGATAATTTATTGACGTTCCTTATTATTTTCTTGAATTTCTGTATTATCTGTTGTCCCCGAAGCATGTTCCTTTCCCATTTAAAGTGGTTATTCTTGTTATTTTCCCGCTGTAGATATATATATATATATATTTAACTGGACAGGTTGATGTGGTAGTCCTATCTAGCCTCATCACTACTTCGTCGGGGTTAGGCTAGGCACTTACCAGCACATGGGGTCGGTTGTGCTGATACTACACTCTGCGCTCTTTTGCACAGATCCAGGTACCGGACAACAGTAGTAGCTCTGGAGCGAGCCTTCAGCCCTCCGAGACACCGAGGTAGCCTTGCAAGCGTCCACAGGCCCTATGTCTCCTCTATCCTTATTTATGTTCTGTTATCTCTTATATTCGAGACATAAAATGTTACTCTCTTTCAAACGGTTGTATGTAGTAAATCTTAGTAGTCCGTGAATGTTGTGACACCAGTTCTAGGTAGAGGCATATGTGGA
The DNA here is from genome assembly GCA_026770625.1 of Nicotiana glauca. Lineage (NCBI taxonomy): Eukaryota > Viridiplantae > Streptophyta > Magnoliopsida > Solanales > Solanaceae > Nicotiana > Nicotiana glauca. The sequence continues at coordinate 150,901 of MU717796.1, forward strand.
TCGTCCTTATTATCTTGGTTTATTTTGTTTATGTCTTTCGCTAAATTACGAATTCCACTGTTATTTAATTATTTATTTCCTGCTAAATTAATTGATAAAAATGGATCTAAAATAAAAGTACTTATGGATGGCTTGCCTAACTTCTATGAGTAGGAGCCATCACGACCCCCGAGGGTGGTAAATCCGGGTCGTGACAAATATTTCGAACAAGTTCGATATGTTATTGGGAAACAAGTCCAAGAGACACACCCAAAGGCTATGGCCATACTAAAGACTACAGTCATATAAAAAGGCTACGGCCGAAATAATGCAGCTCGGAGACGTCCGACTTCCCCCATAAAAAAAGGCCTTCAAATACTTTGAAAAACCAGTTAAATCAAGCTACCCTCGGCAAAAGCAAATGATCAAGGGCATCGATAAAATCAGCTCTCGAATAATTTAAAGGCTTCGATAACATCAGCCTTCGAAAAAACCTCAAGAGGTATTTGATTGTCGTTACACAAACGTGTGAGCACATGATTTTTGCCTCGCATGAATTTGCCACAACCCAAATCCCGGTCGTGATGGCGCCCAACACAACTGCTAGGCAAGCCCGACGATTTACACTCTCAACCCGAGCATGAAGCTCAAAATCAGTTAATTGAATATTATTATCGACAATAAAGCTAAAATCTTAACTGATAGATAAAAACCAAACTGGATAATCTCCCAAAGACCTGGGAGTCATGAGTCTAGAGCCTCTAACAATACAGAGTAACAAGACTCCAATAATACAATTGTTCAAAACTGCAGAAATAATAATAAGGGAACAGGGAAAGAGTCGGGTCCTGCGAACGTCAGGCAGCTACCTCGACAACTCCAATAAAAACTCTAAAGCCGCAATTATCTCATATAAACTTCCAAACTACCTGAACCTGCACACATGGTGCAGGGAGTAAAGTGAGTACTTCCAACTCAGTGGTAATAAGAGAGAATAATATCTGAGCGATAAGAAAACATGTATGGGCACAACAAAATGCTATAAAAGACAGTACAATCCTTTGAAAAAAACCGAAATACTGTGAAAATCCTTTTAGAAAATCTCAAGATCTGTTCAAAATCTCTTTTACAAAATCTCTTTTACAAATATCCCTTTTTCTTTTTCAACAGCCAAGCATATGAATACTATATCAGATAGAGCAAGTCGGCTCATAAGTCTGCCCCTTGGGCACAACACTCCTTAACATATAACACCAGGGTATCTGGTCAACAAGGCAAGTAACAGTATGTATGCCAAT